>JAMKCH010021546.1:0-32842 GCA_023653785.1 Ophioderma brevispina
GGCCGCCGCCAAAACACTGATGGCAAATTGGTTCAGTTTTCGCGACTATTTTTGTCCGTTTTTTGCCGGTTTTTTGCTAAAAAAAATCACTAAAGTTACATTATAGTCATGGTTAGTTATATGACAAAAGATGAAATCTACTTCAGAATGAGGGTGGAAACTACGTACTATCGAAAAACAGCATTTTTCAACTTTCTGTGTCTTCAAAATTCGGAAGTCATGAAGTGGCTGTACAGTGTATGTGGCGAGTAGGCAAGACATTTTCAACTCCGGCTTCGGGCAAGATTCGGGCATTATCCCACCCCCAAATTTCAAGGTATTTTCAGCTTAAAAAAGGGTGGGACTATACTCGGGTCATTACGGTATATATTTTATCGAAGCTTATGGTGTACCCTGTAATAATATGTACTTGGTTTTAAGATTCTTTATCACAGAAGAAAATACAATAAAGTATAATGTGATGAACAAAATCTGTTGTTTTTTTTACAATATCACCCTATATATTTTAGTAACCACCCTGTATACCATCATGAAACTAGTATAAGTGGATTCCTTGAACCATAAGCTTTCCAAAAATATATAGTTTTATGCTGAGACTAATGGGTGTCAGATGTATAGTTTTGAAACTACATAGTAAATAAGTGAAAAGGATGGTAAATCACAAAAATTGGGGCTCGTAACGCAAAGGTGTCCCACCATAAGACACATGACCACATGCACGTCTATACCAACACACCTTATACCATTTACCTTCAAATGAGTTACAGGGTATCTTACCAACATACTTGCCAACTATTTTTGTATTGTCACAATTGTTCCCAGCGATCTCCTCTGTTTACTTTCCCTAGAACAAAATCAGATTAACTATGTACTCCAAGGTATGAACAAAGGAAGCACAAAGTAAATCCTCTATTTTAAAAAAGGACAAAAATGTTTAAGAATGAGATCTTACCAGGTTTTCAACATGCTTAGAAGCTTGCAGGAAGTCCTCTGCATCCAAAGCTATCTTGAACTGTTTTAAGTCTTCTTGAACCTGTTAAAAGCACAAATTGAGAAAACAACACATTAAATTTTACATTATAAACTTAGAGAATAAAGGTATGATTTTGGGAACCGGTACACTCTCTACGACAAATTGAAACCAAGGCGATACCATTATTTTAAGTGGAAGAATTCGGCCTCTGGCATCATTCTTCCACACAAAAATAATGGTGTCGCCGGTTTCAATTTGTCGTAAAAAGAGTACCGGTTCCCAAAATCATACCTTTATTCTCATTCTTAAACAGCTTTATCATTATTAAGGTCAGGTCAGGTTTCCTCCCGGGGGTTTCCTTTGAGGGCCTGCTACTGGTATCCTGGTAACCAGTACTACTACTACCTATCCCAGGGCCGAGTCGTCGGCGCTAAACCAACACCCCATCAGGTTTCTAAGGAAATCTGATGAGGGTAGCTGGTTACCCAGGTAGAATGAAAAAGAAGATCTACCTACAAAGGCGTCAGCTCTGGAGAGTTAATGGCGGCCATCTAGCACATATGCTGCCTTGCATGGTGGATTGGCGTCAGGAAGGGCATCCGGTCAATTATCCTTTGCTCCAATAAATCCTCACACGTACAGCAGTATTACTGAGTGTGAGGTGAATCCGGCCACCCTCGTTTACGGGGACAAAACCGGATTTTAAAACTTTGGTTTAACTAACTAAAAACTAATTTTAACCCAATTCTGTGACACTTTACGGCTTAAATACAACAACAAAGGACTGCCACCTCTCAGTGACAGCAATCGAACCACCCGTTGAAGCAACAATCATACGCAACGATCATACGCAACGATCATATGCAACGTTGGCAGGTGCGCTCGAAAGTAGCAAAATGCGCTATGGTGCGAGCGCTTCAACCTAAAAATAACATCAATACGCAGCGCGTACTACCTGGGTTCAATTGTCGAATTGAACCCTGTCATCAGCCAATGAAATTGCTTACATTTTCAGAGCTGTTTAAGAATTAGCAACAGTTACTGCATATACCAGAGAAAGAAAGAGGGGGGAAGAGAGGGGAGAGTCAGAACAAGTTTTACAAACTTATTTTCATGCTTGTCCTATTTATAATGTCAAGGTTGGAAAAGAGATCATGTGAGCTCTGGCATGTGCAAATCATGGTGATATCATTTATAAGCAGATTTTTGCAAGACAATTACAGTCATTTCATTTCCAGGCAAATTAGCCTGATCATGTTTTAATCAATTTTACTAATAACATGTGCAATGGCACAAATTCTATTTCCCCTCACCTGACACAAAGTCCGTAGCATGTCAATAAGTGCATTGGCTTGCTCCATTTGATGAGTCAAATCATAAAGGTCACTTGTTGAGCTATTCAGTTGACTTGAGATCTCACCCTGTAAGAAAACAAGCCTGTGTTTAATGCCATAACACCTAATACTCTCAGCAGACCTCAACTACTATTTAATTTAGGATACCAAATTTATCATATTGAAATGCAGAAGTGATGTTAACAGGCTGGGAAATAAGAGTACTTAGAACCAGGGGCTTTTTAGTAGCCTTGGTTCATGGACTTCTACTTGGAATCAAGGGGCTATTTGGTATGAGTCAGGAACTATTTCCCCAAATAACTTTTGTGTCTCAATGACACTTAAATTGTTTAAAAGCGACGATTAAATTTACATTGCATATCCCAAGGGTTGAAAATAAGTCACCTGGCCCACTTGCAAAATTCCCTGCAGCCATCTTCTTGAATCTTGTGCTTCATTCAGTCTTGGGCTTATGTTCTATTTTTTTTTTACTTGGATACCCCTCTTTCACAAATATAGACCAATTAAGTTTCATTACAACAGACCAAGTTTCTTTTTAGATGTTTGCATCATCAAGTATCAAAAACCAGTTTTGATAAAATAAACAATTTCATAGTTGGAGAGCCTGAAGGGTAAAGGTTGCAGATTGAAAGAAAATTTCCTTGGTCCCGAAAGCTTGCAGTTTACATATGAAGGAACCACTATTGCACCTTAACCCCAAGTCTGGTATAAAATTGCATTGATTGAGCCCATATTTATTGGACGAGTTATGAGTTGCAAAAATAGTGGGCGAAACGTAGTCGAGCCTCATAACGAGACCAATAAATATTGGGTGAAAATGATCCAATTTTATCATTATTATGTTTTGGATCCAATATTTTCCCACACTTGGATCCATACAGACATAATAATGGTTTAAATCGGACTTAAACTTTTTGAAGGAGACACGGAAAACGAAAACCTAACTAAACTGGAACACGAACACACATACATACACACACACACACACACACACACATACATATACGGATATTCGCACCCTTGCAATATCCCCCTCTGGTTTTCAAGCCAGGGGGATAGACAAGTTTTTACAATGAATACACCACACTGTCCCTTGCTTATATGGTACTATGAATCACATATATAGCAAAGCACCTAATAACTTACCTTGATTTTATTAGCTAGAGCTTGTGTGTCAGTAGCTAATACATTGACTTTGCTATGCAGATCAATTGTCCTGTTTAAGTTGGGTTTGAAGTCCACATACTTATCTTGTACAGTACTGTACACTTCTGCCTTGGTTTCATCTATGCGACTAGCTAGCTTGCTAATACGAGTGCTCAGGTCCTCTTTTTCAAGGAGCCCTGTATGTGGAAATCATATAGTATTAGTAATAACAAAATCCCAAAATCGATATAAGGCCAATGAAAGTCAATGTTTCCCGTAACATATTTTGCAAATCATAATGAGGCAACTCTTTCATTTTTCATTATTCTTAATTTTGCAGTAACAGCCATTTCACCAACCTTCAGTGTGCTCTAATTGTGTAAAAATATCACCCTACATTTAGAAATGATTTTGCAACTGTGCTTTGGTTTAAAATCTACTAAAATCACATCACAAGATGTGATCACAAGAAGAAACCTTGATATTTTCTTTAAAATACAAAATAATGAACTTTTTAGGGATTTCAGCACCTCAAACGTGGGCAGAAAATCATAACGCGGGCGGGTTATGCGAAACATAACATCGTCTTTCTGTACCACATCCCAATGGTTGTAGCAACCATTGGGATGCATACTATATACTAACTACAACCATCGGAAATTACATGGCCAAATGACTTTCCTAAAACTGACATTTCTTTCATGAAGATATTCGTAACCAATTATAAGTGATATTTATAAGGCAATTCTGACACTAATACATATACCAAATTACCATTCACACGATCCCTTATTTTGTATAACTTCTCTTCAAAATCACGATGCTGAGAAAGTCTTGTTTACAAGCACATGTACAGCCGGAACAGACCTGAAATTATATGCACTTCAAGTGACCAATGACATTGCACCATGTATGCTCAGCCGAGCATAAAAGTTTACATGACTAACAATAAGTGCAAACACGGCAATAACTAAAGGTGTGTGTTCTTTGGGACCCCTCTGACTTAACCGGAGTACTCTCAATTTTGGTATCAGATGAAAAAGGCCACATTTTTCTCATTGTTGTCCTGAAATTTCAGCCTTCAAATCCATTTCTTTTAGCACAAAAACTGCCCTTTAAATGGTTAAAGGCACTATCAGTGATTTGCTAAATCAGAAAATAAAAAAAATCATCAAAAATCAGATTTTTGCATGTCTGTAACAAGTATAGGTATCCTAACATACCCTGCAAATTATACGACCAAAAGCAACCTAACAAGGACAAAATCGGATGTTTTATTCATTAGTGTCCATTCGGACACTTACTACTACACGTAATTGAATGGAGATTCATATCTTTGAAAACTGCCGTTTTCTTCGTTTTCAGTCAATTCTTCAGTTGGAAAATGTAACATATGATAATTCTACAGGCTTATTCTTCACTTTTAAGCTATTCCTGCAAATTTGGAATCTTTTGACTCTTTCAGATAAATCACTGATAGTGTCTTTAACCATCAATATTAGCACAGTAGGAATCACACCACTAAATAACTCCCCATAGACTTGTGTACAAAATGACCTCTCACCAAACGTCAATTTCTCGGCTATAAAGCGACTGGTTATGTCAAAACTGGATTTTTTGGGAAGATTAGGACCATACATCTTCAACAAAAATGAAAAAGTCATATGATGAAGGCTGATTTTTTTAGTTACAGAGCATTGAAAGATTTGCCTGTTTTCAAAACGTCCACGCCTAGTTGAATGTTAATATAAATTAAAATTTCACAGTTTTCCCCAAACCTCAGAAATTATACAAAAACGGCACAAACAAAATATTTACCACCCAAAGGGTTTGTTACTAGTCAGTTTATTAATTTCAAATTTCATTTAAAGACACAACTTATCAACATTTTGTGACTCTTCATTTAGGCAAGGGCCATATTTGGGACACCAACACTGTCTCAGCACTGACGTCATCTGCTACACCTAGTTTATTTAGTGGTGTGATTCTAGTAATGAACAGGTTGTTGCAATATACACCAGGAATATGCATTCAGGCCTCAACAAGTTTTGCCAGCAGCTTGCCTGATCGGGTAATCCCAGGTTAAAAAGCACTTGCCGAACCTTGCCCAAACTATTGTTACAGTAGCCTCCATTTTGTGATTAAAATATTATTTTATTTTCTCAATTTTACTTGAGCAAATATTTCTCAAGGGAAAAAGCATTTCATTTATTATACAAGGAAAAATGGAATTCCCTTAGAGATATAATTGAGATCAGGCAGGATGTTGTTGACAAGTTAGAGACCACTATTATTATATAAATAGGTTGAAAAACAACTGAGATTGCAAAATAGGTAGTTCCCCATGATCTTATTAATCGTTGATGCAATGCAGATGTAATTTATGTGAGATCCAATTGGCCAGTGTTAGGCTATGTATGTTTATGCATGATTATGTTGTAATATATTTTAGATATTGGGGAATCTAGCCATGAGATGATAAATAGTGCTCATTGGAAAGACCCTTGGCCAGTAGTGAGTAGCTAGCAGTTAAAGCAAGTTTAGATCTGCAAAAATGTTAATCTGTGCAGTACATAGTGCCAGGACTTATAATATTTTAGATACCACGTGAGCGAAAGCTATAATTAGTCTGCTGTCATGTTTGAAATCAAAATAGGATTCCAAATGTGGTCCTAAAAATGGGAAATTGTGGCGATTATGTCCCGGACTGATATAATGTAGAATATTAAGTGTCGTCGAGGGACAACCCCGTCGTCTTGAACTGCTGGACATTGTATATTCAGGACAGAAGATTCCTATGGATTTTATTTTATTGCAAGACTTCGCATGCTGTCATTTTTTAGTCTTTGCTGTAAGCCTGTTTAGTCAAAATAAGTTCTCCAAAAGTTTGCTTCAGATGTTTATAGTATGAGGTATTCAGCTGCTGTCACGATGTAACATGGTGTCCCCAGGTGTGACATTGGTTACATCGTAACACATTTTTGAGCTGCGAAGCAAGCTCCTACAAATCGCCCGGTAACTCTGTTAGTTAGTGTGTTCGTCCGTTTGTTACGGTAACATTAAAATGATGTATCCATTGATGCTCAGTTTATAGCTGTCCCGGTAATTTATTTCCAATCGGCACGAACACGCTTATTTTCGCTGATTACCAATACAAAATAAAATAGCGAGTTGGTGGACGCTGTTTCGGACCTACCAAGGTCAAAGTTCCTAATTAATACCCGGGGTATTAATAAAAAATATTAGAACTGTGCAGTATTACTGTGATAATACGGCGGTCCGGAAAGTGTGTAGTCTGTGTCACAGACTGCAAAAGATATTATCTAAATTAGTGCTACGCGATAAATTAACGTTATCAATCCGTCATAGCGAATGCATGCAAATGAAACTAAATCTCAAATATCTCCGGAATACGGAGGGGTTCTATGGAGATTTTTGCATCAGAGGGTCCGTTACTATGTTTTGTTTTCAATATGTATCGTAATTGGGTCTGAACCTATAGAACCTAGCGAGAAAATTTAACGTTTTTGTCGGGTACTTCGGTGCTCTCAAACACGGAAAGTGAACACGCAATCGCTACGGGCCGCATCTCTTTTTCCCACAATGCCTTTCGGTATTTTTTCAGTCTTGAGAATTTTCAAACGCTGGTTTCAATTTACGCTTTTCGATTTTAGAAACAGGATATACGTACTTACCGGACCGCCGTACTGTGATAAAAAACATGACCTGTATAGAGGTCAGTGGTTGCGATTCACACGGCCATATTGAAAGTGTTGCAAAAAAAATACCGTAGGCGTTCTTGGCAACGGCAAACTTTCTGAAAAAAAACACTACCTAACGATATTCTTGGGTTGTTTAAGGTATTTTTATAACGAGGATGGCCTGGCGAAATCAACAAGTGCATTGTTCCTGCTGTAAAAAATTTACGAATGCTGGGACCACTTCGGAACAACATCGGAAGCAAGACATCAGTTCATTCCATGACCACGGTGTATTAAAAAGGTAAATATTTAATAACTTAAATGAACCCTCCCTAAAAAAAATAGCATGGTTATGTTAGGTCATACACTTCAATTATTTAAAGCCGGAATATTATATGTTTTTTGTGAGATCCTACTCCCTAATTGATTAAACCTATCCACCGAATGTTCCCACTTACTACACTGTGGGAATAGAAATGGGGTGGGGTAACTGGGACAGTTCTATTAACACGTTTCTAAGTAAAGGTGCGGTTCCGATTTATGTCCTAGTGTTATCTACTTGAATAAGAGCCTGGCACTTGCATACCCCCCTCCCCCCCCCCCCCATCAAGTACTGTGGGGAACAACACTTGCGGGTTTTTATGGTACGCGCATAATGACACATTGCAAAGCCATATCATTACTGCGTAATATGGTGGTTAACCACTAATTTCGTTCGTGTTTTTTGTTTATATCTTGGGAATGAAATGGATTTGAGGGGTTCAAATTTTCAGGAAGACAATGAGAAAAGATGGCCTTTCATCTGCGTTATCAAAAATCGGAATTACCTTCCGGGATAATCAGGGGGGTCCTAAAGGACGATCGGGACACGCACCCTTTAATACTGATTTGGAATGGTACTTTAACCCAAAGTAGTTAAACAAAGCCTCATGACCCACAGTTGAATTAAAAATAAATGTCTTTCAGAAAAACCTACCATGTCTCTGTTTCGAACCAATGTTCGGCTAAGTGTCCATTTACCCCACTTTACCCTAGGTATGTCATAAAAAGTAGGGGCAATATAAGGAATTTCTGAAAACCTTTTCTTTCAAGGAGAACAGCCCTGAATATCTACAGTTGGCACAAAAAGTAATATCGGCATGTTTTTAGATCAGTATTGTGTAAAGTGAATCTTTTTGAAAGTTTTCAAGATAGGCTATATCATTTTGTTGCCTTGGTCGTGCTTTCTTTCATTTAACACTCACTGTAAAAAATGCGTGCAAAAATGGTTGTGAAAGACGTAAAACCCCCAAACCAAAAGTTGCAGTTTTGGGAGTTCTCAATGGGCCACTGCTGTGCACGCAACCCCAAACAAGCTTTACCAAATCAATATGCATGTAGTTTTCTCTCTCATTCAGTAGGAAACCTTTTTGTGTAAAATCAATACACTGTATTATTGCGTTGTACCAAACGTGACTATGAAAAATCCCAAAAAGGTCCTTTAATATTTCCACTTACTACATGCAATGTAGGACCTACAAAATCGTTACTGCAATGCAGTACTTAGTATGCAAACACATGCAGTACTGCAACGACCCCGCGGGCGAGACGAGATGCTTATCCAGGCAATGCACGCAGGGAAGAACAACAATGATAGCTTTGGCGCCTAATTTCGGGTCAAACTCTTATAGAAGTGTGGGATGTTGCGCGCGTAGGACTACTAAGGTATCTGATAAATTGTTTAGCGCGACATTTCAGATGATGAAATCGTTCGGGTGTGAAATTGTATGTAGATGAAAAATAGTAGTATGAACATCGGGATGAACGTGGTGACAAATGATGAAATAGTTTGTTGTATGTTGTTGTTTTTGTTTATTCAATTTCACTTTTTCTGGTTGATTATTGTAGAAGACAACAGTAACTTTCAAGTGACAGATCAATCACTTTTGTAAGACTTAACAATTGGGAAAATGTGTCGCCGCAAGTTTGGTGTCTCAGTACGATTTCTCAGTCATCCTTGTCATAGCTGGTCATGGGCTAGCCATCATATGTCAGGTGACTTTACATACCAAAGACGTTTTTGCAATTTTTGGTTGGCAGGATTCGACCTTGACAGCTAATAGGCAAAAAAGGCAGTTATGTTTTCTCAGTTTTCGATCTGTGCTAAACTGTTTGTTTGTAGACTTATTGTCATCTTGTTTGTGTCTATCTTGCTTGCTATCTTGCTTGCTGTCTTGAAAATTACCATGCCATGTGGGAATATGTTATATCATCATGTAATCATCATCATGACCATTGATATGATGAAACTTACACGTCGGTAGGGAACCAAAAGTGTTGTGAAACACATAAACGAGTAAACAGGGTAATGTCAAAGACATTTATAATCCTATGATCATGCTGACTAAATAGTCTTAACTTTTTATGGCTGCGGTTATCATCATTGTCCCATAGAGATGCCCATTGTCTTACTCTTATATATAAACGAGAGCATCAAGGTTGCTGTGGCTTACTCCAGAAGTGTGGCCGTTGAGTTGGGCAATGAGGTGAAACAAACCAATTAAGTGACAAATCCCCATACCTAACGTCCTTTTTCCACTTTCAAAAAATTCACGGAGCGGACCCGTTTTGTTTTTGGGGAATTTGCCCCTAGATCTAACAAGAAAAATAACGCACCACCTTATTTGCGGTGGATCGGCAGGTATTAGTCTTTTTCCCGACAAGGCTGTTTTGGAATAGGGCCATAGCCAGTGAAATTTGTCCATTGTTACGGCCAAACCAAAAATCAATTTTGTTTCCCAGTATAGTCCAAAAACCTAATGTAAAAATGCACTTTTTATTTTAATTTTAAAAAAAAAATTGAAAAGGGCTTTCCAGAAATTGCTCAAATTGGCTAAGTGGCAAGTCAAGACAGTTGCCAATCATACTTGATTGTCCAATTAGTAGTTATAAAACAAAATATTGAGTTTGGTCACTGATATCTATAAAATTGAAACATTCATCTGTTTTTGTCTAACATGCAAATCTCCTCAGTAATCAAAGAAAAACAACAACAAAATACAGTAAATTGCTCCAAATTAAATGCATGTGCCCTACTACTACTGGCAACAACTTTGGATCCCCTGCTGACGCCACGATTCCATCAACCACTGGCGCCACCAACCATCACCTCACCCATTGAGATCCTGTATCATCAATTACCTGACTACCCCCGCCCATCAACCATCAACTCCATCAACCATGGAATACTGACTTTTGTCCTTGTCAACTACTGATTTCAGTTAAGTCATCACCAGGGCAGCAAAACGCTACAAGACTAACTATTATATGTTAAAACACCTAATTTTTGCACAATTTATTGCTTAAGGTCGTGGTATATCAGGGATTAAACAGTAAAAATATAGATGACATGAGGATTAGGAGGGCTTGTGTATTGCCCAGGCCAGGGAGTTAGTAACAGCAATTATTTACAGTAACTCATTAACTGCTGTTTTCCCAACTTATACAACTTTGAAGAAAATTATTTCTTCCATTTGAACATCTTCCCCAATTTTCATTTCCAGAAATTGTAAGAAGTAAAACTCACATCCTCTGTTGACCTGATGTATATGGCAGAATGTTCAAGTTATTAATTAAACCTGATTTATGTTTAAAGCTAAGCATTTAATAGAACATTTCCCTCCTGTCAGCCACCAACTCACCACCAAATCAAGCATTTAATAAAGGAAAACTTTCCATCTGTCAACCAGTAGTATTCATGAGCCTGTCAAACCAAAGAACTTACAAAATTTTGTCAGTACAGGATCTCTGCAACTTTTGGTCTTTTTTTCAATTTTGGCTTTCTGGCTTTCTTATAATCGATTTCATGCTGATTATGAACTTGTACCCCCGTACCATTTTTGCAGAGGTGAAAAATTCAATGAGGCGGCAGGGACTTCTGTTAATCATTATGTGAGGAATTCAGGGCCTTAAATCACATTGTGCGTTCCATACATGAATAAATGTATTGTGGGCATGTGAGTGGGGGTTATATGACCCCGGGTCACATAATCCGGTGTGGCACGTGGCATTTGAATCTTTCATTTTCCCTCTCCGACTGAATGAATAGGTCCAACTCCAGGGGGACAAACGTAACATCAAACGCGATTTTTGACCTATATAAACCTGTACGCGGGGGGGGGGGGGGGGGGGGGGGGGGGGGGGGGCTGCATTTGAGGCCCAAAATGGGGTCTCTGAAACTACAAAGGTTTGTCAGAAAATTGTAAGAAAATATCTGTGGATCTCCCTCAATTTCCAGCTAACTTTTTGAAGGGGTTTTGAAGAAAATTTGGTAGCATGTGGCTTTGACATGAAAAGTAGGGTCTCTGGAAATGGTCCTAAATGGGGGCACTGGAACTGAAAAGCGCCTTAAAAAGGACTTATACTGGTACATCACCATACTTCCTCCCAATGTGAGAACTCCCCTCCCCCCCCCACCTTTACATTTGTTTTAGCTGTCATACCAACATTTTAAACATTTTTAATTTTTTAAGTGTGACACATTTTTTACCATTAACAGTTAATTTCCAATTCACCCACACAACACAATAGCAACACACACACACACACAATATGTACCATACAACAATATTTTCTAAAATATGAAGTGGCATTCAAAGGAAAAAAAGAATAATTTTTTAGTAGTCTACAAAACAACTTCTAAATATTTAAGATGTAACATACTCCATGTGTTACAAAATGTTATTGACTAACTATACGCTAGTGTAAAATTAATAGGCTTTTGCTATAATGAAAGACCTGCAGAGTGTCAGGGTCAATCTACAGACCAAACATAAACATCCAGGCTTACACATAAGCATGTGGTGTATATCTAATTACTGACCGTGATTTCAAAAAATGGTTCCCGGTTCTCTTGGTAGAAACCTTACTAACAATGCAGCAAGAGGCGCCAGGCCTACAGTGAACCAAGAGTAGACTATGATTTTCACACAAAACTAAATGTGTTACAAGTATACAAGTGTAACACTTTCTGTGCATTTCTTGATAGTTAATCTGTTTTCTTGTGTGTTAATGTATTCCAAGGGGGTGATTGTTTTGGGCCCTATAGACATTTTGCTCAACTTCCTCCATATAACTGTTTGTTTTCATACTGTGGAGTAATGGGAAAAAAAGTTTTGATGAACATATTGATCTATCACCCGCACTCTCTTATAGCACTTACTTCGTAAGCCAATCCTAACACCACATAGTGTTACAGTGACATAACTAGTGTTTATTGCAATTTCTTTCATACTCAACCAAATTTGGGGGGGGAAACTCTCTCAACCTCAAATGATTTGGCTCTTGGTTCATTTGCAGCTTCCGAACTTCTCGGTCTTGTTTCCTATTTATACCATTTTTGATACACTAATTTCGTCTATGAATGTTATGCAAGATTGCAATTGTGGGTGCAATGACTTAATATTACAACCTTGATTTAAACCTGTCATAGGTGTGGGTCCCCATGGTCATCCCCCTGTTGCACATCGTGACATGAATTGTCAAATTTTCCAGAAAAAACAATGCCTAAATCTTTTGAGAAGCTCTCCAAATTTTCCTTTCAAACCATAGATGAAGTTTATGAATAATTAGTGTAAATCAATAGGGTCACTCCTGAATACAAAATCTGACATTTCCAATCAATGACACCCTTTGAGTTCTAGTTTCATGAAATGACCCACTTCTCTCGAGTAGGTTTGCTTGCCACCCCGTCCCTACTTTGACTTTGAATCACCCCTGTAAGTCTATCTACCTATAGCCCGGTGTGTTTTTTTTTTTTCATTAAGGAGTGTAAAATGTCCATTGACAATTACATTATAACTCAATGGCACTGGAAAAGGGAATTCATTAGCAGGAAAAAAACCATACAAGCCGCACCTCAGATAGACCGGGTTAAAAACTAACATCCAAGTATGATTTTTCACAAAAAATGCACAGAGTGGCTATTTTCATTGCCTGTTTCAGAATGATCCGGAAGCGTGTCATGATGTAAAATTATAGTAATCGAACTGCACATATGTCATGTGTACACACATTGACTCTGTTAGGTTCAATCAATAAATCCCTTTTTGCGAGCATGATGAGTCACCAAGCAATCTTCTGGTACACCAACGCTAGCTGGTCAATCATTGACGTTATTAGCGGCGCTCTACATGAATTAGTATAATCAAAATTTCAAAAGCAGGTTTGTAGGTGGTTGTTCCACCTTGTTTTGTTGCTGTTCAATTACTACTAGTCCCGTAAAACCTCATAACAAAATCCGATAAGAAAATCTATTATAATTTTGTTTTTTTTCCTGAACATGATAACCAATATTCTTTTGTTTTGACTAAATTTGCAATCTGTCCCTGACAACTTCATTAATATGATACAGGCAAGGTTAGGTATTCAAATGTACGTGGTGGGTGTGTCTGATGGCGGTAGAACCCTGGAAGCGAAGCTGAAAGATTGGGTTCTTGTCATTTTTAATTTTTACTACATACTTTGCAGCTGTGTACCACAACATGGACATGTTGTCCCAACTGAAAAAATAATTGCTCCCCCCTACAACATGAAATAACCCATATTTTTTACGTAAAACTGAAAAGAAATTGCTACAAATTCTTTAATAACAAAAAAGAACATTTCTTCAGGCTTCTACAGAATTTCAGTTTTAGAAAATCTGCCAAATGTTTTTACAAAGGTAATCATGGCAATTATGTCTTTTCCTTATAGATTGCTTTCTTTACAAACTTTTATCCCTAATTGTGTTATTAATCAACTACAGTCACTTTCATGTGATTTTAGAGATCTCTAAGGGAACTTAAAATAAAAAATACATCGGTCCTTGGACCACTTGTGTCGCCTGCCGTCGTGGTTTGTGAATGATAGGCCTCACATGACCTTTGACCTTGATATGTGACCTTTGACCTCATAAACAAATGAGGGATTGCATGTTAACAGGGCCGTACGCAGGATTTTTTTACGGGGGGTGCAGGTCTTCGAAAAAGTGGACTTTTTTTGGAAAAGTGGACCTAACCCCCCTAAAATGGTCCTTTTTTGGACATTTTGAACATCTCATCACCAAAAAGTGGACTTTCTCGTCATATTTTCTCTAAATTTTGGACCTTTCCATAAAAAAAATCAGCAAAAAGTGGACCTTTTTCCCTTTTTATGGAATTGGGGGGGGGGGGTGCGACCGCACCTCCCCCTCCCCCCAAGCTTGGTTCCAATTGCACTTCCAAATTTTCAAATGAGGTCAAATTTTACATTTTCAGCCTATTTTACAACTTCACCTCACATGACATTTGACCTTGTTATGTGACCTTTGACCTCATCAACAAATGAGGGATCCCATGTTGCACCTGTGACCCAAATTTGGTTAAAATCCATCAAAGTATGTGGATATTACAGGCAAATGTTAACCCTTTTTCACAACAACAGACATCAACAGACATCAACAACAACAACAGACTACAGTGGACAAAGTGATCCAGGGACTGATTTTTAAAATAAGGTGGTGCTCGGTAAAAAGCTCCCCTGGTCATATCAGGGGGAGCTTTAAGGGGAGTTTTTCATGGCATATACCAGTGCTAACCATGGATAGAGCAGATTCCCAAGGGGGAGCTTTAAATCGCTCTCCTACAAAGTGCTTAAGGAGAGCTGTAGGGGAGCTATTGCTCTCACTCTCCTTAAAAGTCAGTCCCTGGTGATCCCTATGTGTCTTTCTGCCTTAAGGCAGGCTGTTATGTATGATTTCAAACTTGTGCATTTTTTTTTGCTAAGGATGCTTTTTTTGGTGTCATTGGATAGAGTAGACCTCCAGGTATCAGAAAGTATTGGTCGCATTTTTTTCTGAAAAGTGTTTGGCTGCCATCTTGGTTTTCAAAATGGCCACATTTCGAAAGGATTTTCCCCTATAACTTTGGTTCTGGGCAACTTGAGCCACCAATTTGGTGGCCAAACCTATGTTTTCACTACCTGGGAGTTCAAAAATATGATAATTAACCTAGTTTAACAAACCTGTGCTTTGCAACACCCCTCACCCTTGGAGGGGGGGGGGGGCGATCGTTGTTAAGCCGATGCCTCTACCCCAGTCCCCCTTTGAGATTTTCTGTAATAAGGGACGCATGATTTGGATGTGTTTTTTTTGTGTGTGTGTCATTGGATAGAGTAGACATTCAGGTATCAGAAAGTATTGGTCGCATTTTTCTCTGAAAAGCGTTTGGCGCCATCTTGGATTTCAAAATGGCCGTCATTTCCAAACGATTTTGCTCTATAACTTTGGTTCTGAGCGACATTGGAAATCAAATTTGGTGGCCAAACCTATGTTTTCAATAACTGGGAGTTCAAAAATATGATAATTATCCTAGTCTGATCAATCTGTGTGCTTTGGAATACCCATCACCCAGGGTTCACATTAGTGTGCGTTTTTGCTTCTATGACGCACTTTTCCAAAGGTGGACGCACTTTGGTCTAGATAGAGTAAAAGTTTGCGTCTTATGTGGACGCAAAAATATAGCCACTTAAAACTATACAAAATCACAGAGTTTGCTCAGGCACATGGTCACAATATTGTATCATTTTCACTCAAACAAATAATTATTCTGTTACTATTAAATACATGTAGCAAATCTGTGAAAATAAATATAGGTTTATTAAAAATTGACTGTATTTACGTCTTTTTATTTAGTTCACTAACCTCTCTCACTGTCCCAAAGGGTATTCAAGAATCAAGATACTCCAGTTCCTTTGGAGTTTAAGGGTCATCAGGGTAATTACTTTACAATATGCCCAGTCTAAGTTTTGGAATTGGATGTGTATGGATTGTTTGCAGTCATTAAAGGTGCAACAAAAGATTTCAAGTCATCCATATTTTCTGTGATATGTAGTGATTTCATATAGATTAGACACTTAATAGACTCCCTACCTTTTATTTGGTTACAGAAATAACTTAAAATGAAAACAAACACTGATTTGTATATGCTTATATTTCAATAGAAAACATAGGCTGAATTTTGTATTTGCTCCTATACGAAATTAGTTTCACAATTATAGTACCAAAGAAACACTTTTCAGCTTAAACCTTTCAGATGGGGATATTTTTGATAGAAAGCTTTACACCAGTGCCAAAATCAGAATTTTCACATTTTTTAGGGACACCTGTTATTTGAAATCTCTTGTTGGACCTTTACAAGTATTACAACAGTGCTCAAACATTGACACGCATATGATTTGAAGTTGACGCACTTTTTCAACCTCAGGGAAACAAATTTGCGTCCAAGTAGACGCACTTTTTTCAAACCTAGTGTGAACCCTGCCATCACCCATGGTGTGTGTGTGTGTGAGGGCAATCATTTTTACACTGTCCCTACCCCAGTCCCCCTTTGTGATTTTAATAAGGGTTGTATGATTTGGTGTTTGGTATTTTATACCCATGTATAGCTTTTGGTCTCCTCTATCAAGAAATGTCAAATACCAACATTCCACTTGTGACGTCTCCATGACGTCATGAGTGTGTTCTACAAATGCAGCACGTGGGAAACAATTTGCTTAGCCAAAATGCTACAAACGTGGTGACTTTTGCCAGGTTTACAGCTAAAATGTTTAGGAAAACAAATATGTTTTCCTAAACAATGAGTTAGAATTCTATATACTCATCATAAAAAACTATTTTCATGCCACCCTGGGAAAGGAGATGGGTCCTTATTTTTACTTCAAGGATGTGAATACAACGTATTGCCAAGAAGATGCCCTTACCATATTTTAAAATGTTGTGCTTTTATTGCCCTCATAGATGTTGATATGCTTTTCATAAAATATTAGAATTTCTTCCATCTGGGTGAAGCAGGACCAGTCAGTGTCCTGAAGAAGTCAACTTTGTTACTGGGATCTTTTTCAACTCTTTTTAGGACATAAGTCATCATCAATGTGTCGGCCTCATGTGTGCTCACAACTGTGGTAGCTTGGTTTTCTATGGAGTTTATTTGGACATCTCAACATGCAGTATGTACCAGTGACTACTGTTTTCTTGCTTAGTTTGATTAGTTTGTCAGCCAGGTACAGAGTAAGCCCATCCTTTGTCTTATTGCACGTCTTAAACTTGCTGGGCTGGCATACTACCGCCGTGCTACCTATAACAAGAAACCTCTTACAGTTGATATATGGAGAAACTGGATTGTTGGTTGCTTCTTTTAATACTAGCTCCTGAACCTTGATGTTGATGCTGATTAATGCCCTAGAAATAATTGAAAAAGATCATTCTAGTAACAAAGTGTACTTCTTCACCCAGGACACTGGTGGGTGATCATATTTTGCAGACTTCCCAAGCTTGGTACAAACACAGGGATAGTCATAGGTACAAGTTCATCCCACAGAAGTGTGCAGCTTCAACCCATGATAAATTTGCGTCAAGAGATGGCTTCAGCATTGCCTGACGTCCATGCAATAATTTGGACAGACATCACAGGTGAGCTTCCCTCAAAGCTCTCCAAAATCATCCGTGAGCCCCACAACCTGACGGACAGCGCTCCGGCCACGGCGAAATCCTGCCCACCCATCCGGCAGTCGGCTGCGTCATCTGAGGAACGGAGTACCATGGGGATCAGTGCTGGCTCTCATGCTGTTTAACTTGTGTGTCGGTGATTTGCCTCAAGCGGCGTCTGGACGGTATGGATGCGCCAACGGTCTTGCCCTTCTTCACTTGGGCAGAGGCTGGGCTGGGGTAGAGGGTGCACTTGCTGCAGGTATGGCCATCGAGACCTGGAGGCTTGAGCTAAGTGGGGAAGGGACCACCGCTGCTGCCTTCCATCTTGGCACCAGGGGGGGAAGCTCATCGCCGGCTTCCGATCAACCTCGGTGGAGCGCCTCTACCATGTGGTCCTGCACCAGCTTGTTGTCTGGGAGTGAGGCTTTGGTCAGCAGCTTACTTTTCGGCAGCACCTCAGGTCAGTATGTGCAGAGGTATCTTCGAGGGCTAACGCCGCCTTGCTGGATCATCATGGTGTGCTAGTCCAACCGCCCTGCGCACCGCTGCCTAGGCTCTGGTCGACAGCGCTGATGAATATGCTGCCCCAGCATGGTGCAATAGCTCTCGTGCAGGGAGGCTGGACACGGTGCTCGGCGAGACCATGGGAACCATTGCTGGCTGCCTTCATCCCACTTCATCTGGGTTTCTGCCAGTGCTTTCGGGCATTGTTGGACAGCAGGCGCCTGCTCCATGACGCTGTCAGGGAGTCATACCGGCTCGGTGGACAGGGACTGCGCTCGCTTCGACCTTTCTGTTGACGCGCTGCTGGACTCTCCGGCTCCCCATTCGACATCTTTTATACATGGAACACTGCCTTGCTGGATGCTCCGGGCCGGGACGGTTTGCTGTCACGCCTGTGGTGGGGCTCCCGCCTAGTGGCAGTCTTCCACGCGGCGGGTGGGGTCTGTCGTTTCGGCAGCGGTGTGTGCCCGAGGGGGGCTCTCAACTTTTTTCAGGTAGGGATGTGCGGCCCCAATTTCCGAACTTGGGGGCTTGTGAACTGATTGTGTCTCCGAAAGGACCACACATACCCGTACCTCTTTCCGATGTCAGTACCCCCCGGGGATGTGCGCCGATGGGGGCTGCGGCCATCTCTGGCCTGCCAGTGTGTGGCTCTCTGTCGCGGGCTGCATATCGCGTACTCAGTGGGTGCACTGCCTTTCGTTCACCAGTGGATATGGACTTCTCGGGCCCTAACCAGTCAACATATTTAGCTGCTGCCTCATACGCAAGAAGAAGGTAAAATTAGTGGTGTTGGCAAGAAGGGTGCTCTTAAAGTTATGATGAAAACTCCAGCTCGCATCGTTTCAGCTCTTACTGAGCTGGAAAATAATGAAACACTATCAGTACTAAATTCAAGCTGTGGAAGTATTCTGTTATTAGCTTATCAGCACAAAAAATATCTGCCTGAGATCCTGCTACACCCAGATGGAAGAAATTCCAGAAACTTTTGCAAAACCAAAGTGCCGATAAGTTGCCATCTATTTACAAAAGGAGCCTGGCCTCAACATATCTTCAGCACATCTTTGGGCTCAGGACAATGTTCTTCATCCAACAATACCAGATCCTTAGGCCTTATATACTAGACTGGAGCAAGAAGCACGACACACTTTTGCATATCCTGACTGCAGAACCTATTGCACCTGAGGTAGTAGTAACGCGTTGGTAAGGGATTTTGTATGGCATTCACATCCTACATTGTGAACAAATTGATTACAAAATGGCAGTCATTTAAGATGACTTATCCTTAAAGAAGAACATTAAGACCCATCTCTAACGGTGGTTGCATGAACTTTTCAAAATGGGAGGTTTGTGCGAACCTTCAAATATTTTTTTTTGTCATGAGGATATGATGTGACATGTTTACAAACACAGGTTAGCACATAGTCTACTGACATGTTAGAGGTATGAAGAATGTGCCCATACAGCTACAGTATCCAATAGCCTCATCCTACTGATTGAGTGAGAATTTTAAAAGCACAAGCCCTGCAGGTGCACACGCATGCGTCACAAGTCATCACGTCTATAGAATTCAATCTTCTTTTAGCTCTAGCGGAATGTTTCCCATGGGATGTTGGTATATTTTTGGTGCATAGAGGGGACCAAAAACTATACATAGGTATTTTCTACCACACACCAATCATGACCCTTATTATATAAAATCTCAAAGGGTGAATAAGGCGGCTGAAGCGACTAAACAACGATCACCCCCCCCCCACTGCCACCACCACCACCATCGATGAGGGATGTTGAAAAGGACAGCTTGGTTAGACTAGGTTAATTATCACATTTTTGAACTCCCAGGTATTAAAAACATAGGTTTGGCCACCAAATTTGACTTCCAATGTTACTCAGAACAAAAGTTATAGGGCAAAATCCTTTGGGAATGGAGGCCATTTTGAAATCCAAGATGGCGCCAAACACTTTTCAGAAAAAAAGCAACCAATACTTTTCTGATACCTGAATGTTTATTATATCCAATGACACCAATGTTTTTTTCTGATGCTGCAGAAAGTTGGTGGTAATATCAATTTTTGGTTAAAAGGGCCATATTTTTGTGAACCCTAAAATGCCTCCAATCCATAGAGAACATCGCAGCAATGAGTGAGAAAAATGCACTAAGTCCCGGATGTAGGGATTGTGTCATCAAACGAAGACACATATGCACATGAAATTGCTGGCTGGGCCAGCAACACCGTCCTAGTGATATGCTTGGGACCCAAAGGGCCCCTGGTTACCGACCCAAATTGTCCACTTTTCAACTTCCCCTCTCCCGGGAACATAGGCTTGAAACAGATAGGGAGTTAGGGGTTAAGACGCTCTTTTTCATATACTAACCCTAATGCCCCCACTCCTTACATAACACCACAGCACTGAGTGAGAAAAATGTAGCGATGCAATCATCAAACGAAGACACACCCCATGTGCACTGGTGCTCGAAAAATCGCTGGACAGGCCAGCAACACCATTACAGCATGGGATCCCCGGTGCGAGCCCCGGTTTTTGACCACCCAAATTTCACTTTTCTCCTTCCCCCTGCCACTGTTCCTTTACTCATTCCCGGGACATAGCTTGAACAGCTACGAGTTAGGGTTAGTGGGTCATTTATAACACGATAAAAAAAACAGGTGTTACAGCCCCCAAGAACTTAACAATGATTTATTTCATTTTTGATTAAGCTTAAGTTCATCAATTAGTCTAAATATATGATGTAAAATATACCCGGTTTGTGGTGCATAACTGGTGTGTATGTAGCACTTAGAATTCAAGAGAACCACGGAGAAAGTTTCTGGAGTTTAACTCAATTCCGAAGAACTAACAGACCAGGTTTCACTTATGATATAGTTGGCCCGAGTGCTGTATAATTACACAGTCTGAGTAAAGCTGCATGAGATCCCTAAATCTATGCGGTACATGTGGAATAATAGAGCATTTCCAGAATTATGATGTAATGGACTATATTTAGCACATGACTCATAAGAGAGGACCAGATCCTTCGAGTATTGTTTGAGAGGATATATAAGCCCTGTTGAGAGAAGATGAGTAGAGTATCACACAAAACAAAAAATCCACATATTTACTACTCCAAGGATATTTTCATAAACATCTTGCTCCAGTATTAGCATAGGTTTCCATTTTCCGAAGTGACAGTGACATTTAATCACAGTCTAGTACTAATCTCCCCATATAGTGGACTGTCATATATCTCAGCTCCGCAGTTTCGTCCGATTGTGTAGCCCGGTTCGGTTTTTGTATTCCGTGGCCTCTAGTTATCCAAGGATAAACAAGCACAGCACTAGTGGACTTTATATTTAGTCGACCCCGAGCATCGGGAGTCATTCGGAGCTGGTTTTCTTTAGTCGACACTCGCGTGGACACGTCCCAATATTGGAAAGTGAAGTTTTACACTGGAATGTTCGCCAGGACTCTTTGCAGGTTATTCATCTTAATAGTAATCTTGCCTCTGCAGCCCGCGCGCGGCACACACACCAGTAAGTTTAGTAGTTCATTACTTAACAACTTATTATAGATTAATCTTTGATTAGATTGATACCTAAGTGATGTTTGATTGAGATTGATTTGACCCACAATTAAAAAATACTTTTGTTTTATAAACAATTTGGTAATCAAGTTCACAGTTACTTGTCTAGTTATCAGGAGTTTGAAATCCGTAGTTTTGAGTGGTTTTTGGCCTGGTAAGTGCAGTAACAAAATTGGGGGCTTCGTCTCGGGAAAATACACTGTAAAAAATATAGTTAAAATTACGAACAAATTTTGTTGTGTGGTTTTACTTTGTATCGTTGCTATATATTGTTATTTGTGAAGGAAGTGTTCATACACGATGGCGTGTTTAAACGCGAAGAGTTTGTTACAGATGTTACGACGTGGGAGAAGTTTTGATGGGCTCAAAAAGCCAGATTTAATGGAATTGGCCAAGTATAATGGGATGTAAGTTAAGCATTATATGAGAAAGCAGTTAATTAAAATCAGTTTATCAAACCCATCTTGTGGAAGGAGAATTTACTAATTAGGGGTGTTGGAAAATTTAGTGGGTACATTTCAGGATGAGTCAGATAGTGCGTTGAAAGAAAAATTTAGAAATGCAAAATGCCAAATAGAATGAGCTCAAATACAATGGCAAGAGAAAGAAAGAACTAATAGGATAGGTTAGCAAAGGAATAAAAAGACAGACAAGAAAGAAGAAGAAGACAATAGAAAGAGAAAGAAAGACAAGATTGGTTGGCTTTGGAACAGCACAAGTTAGAAAAGGACGAAAAGGAAAGGCAAGACAAATTTGATTAGAAAAAGCACAAACCAAAAAGCACTACATCCAGAATTACAATTGAAACAAAAAGAGAAAGATCAGACATTAAAAAATTGAACAAAAAGAAAAGATGACAGATTAAAATTAGAAACAAAGGAAAAAGAAGAGGAAGTTGCGAAATTGAGCACAAGACAAATTAGAACAAAAAGTTAGAAAAAGAGACATCCGGCAGTGCTCCCTCCTCACACTCAGGTTTTGATACCACCAGGAACATCAAATTGGTTTCCCGACTTTAGTGAAACAGAATTGACAAGTATTTTTTTTCACTTCGAAATAGTTGCCAAAGTAAATTGAAGTGCCTAAGAGAATGGACAACATTGCTTCAGACTGTTTTTATTGGGAAAGCTAGAGAGATCTACTCATCCCTATCAATTGATCAGTGGCAGTGATTTGAGTAGTAAAGCAGTCTATTTCTTAAGGCCTATGAATTAGTGCCTGAAGCGTATAGGCAAAAATTTCGAAGTGCGAAAAAAACTTGCCGATCAAACTCATATTGAGTTTGCTAGAGTTCAGGAACAATGTTGATAGGTGGCTCACTTCCAAGTAGTGTGAAACAAGACTTCAATCACTTAGCAGTTTGGTTGTAACTGAGCAGTTCAAACAGTGCCTTCCATGCCGATATTAAAATCCATTTGATGCACGCTATATCAAAGATTTGAAAAAATGCAGCAACAATAGCAGATGATTACGCCCTCACCGACACATAAGATTTGAGTTTCCAGCAATAGTCCGGGTGGGCCTAATAAGTCAAATCAGAATTACAAATAGTTTAATTCATAGGGCCTTAACCAAAGTAGATCCTTCCAAAGTCATGGTACTTCTAAAGAGGGGAACGTTCGTTAGTTCCTCCAGTCAGGGGAAAAGGGTCCTTGCTATTACCAAACCAAAGTTCAGGAATGGTTTTATCATAATGTAACTTGCACATTTGCAAGGATTCAGGCATGTTATGGCAAAGCGTTGGAAGTTGATGGAAGCAGATGGTCATGAACAGAAGTCTGCTGCCCACAGGTTGTTGCTGTGTCCCTTAGACCACAATTAGTTCCCAGGCTATTAAACAGAAAGATTCTGAGTCTGAGAAAGTTTATGTAAGACTTGAACCCTTATGTTTTTTTGGAGGTCTCATGTCGCTTGATGGTGACAAAAGTTGATCCTATTAAATCCTATAAAGATCAGCGTGACACATGTTGTGCCCAGTCATTCATTTTTTGAGGGGTCATTGCCCTTTAATGAAGTTAGCTCAACAGGTGAGAATGGCTTTTGAGCCAAGGTATAGGTATGGATATTATTAGTGTCCCCCTTCACAAGGTGAATTTGAATTCTGATTCGTGGTCTCAGGTACAGTCATTGTTGGAGTAAGGCCTGAATTTCCAGTCAAGGTTTTCATTTTATTAGGAATATTTGGGCAGGGCGGGAAAGTACCTCCTTAACCATTGTTACCCCACAATTCCCTGCATAGAATAGAATAGGATGATAAGAAAGTACAGTTTATCCAGCCTGTGCAGCTACTAGGAGTATGCTAGGAAAGCCCTGCTTGAAGCAAATAGTGATAGGAAGGAGTAAGACCTTGTCCCAAATTTAGTTTTAGAGGACACGTTCATGACAAATTAATAACCAGTTCAACTTCCCTCTTCAGAACAGTTCTCCAAAAACAAGAGTCTGCCCTGAGCATTGCTAGTGGGGTATAATGATGAGATCCCTTAATCCACAATAAGTTTAGTTCTGTGAACAGTAGAATGAGTCCGGACTCAGATCTTAGTCAAAGGGCAGTACCCTGCAGAGTCTGCGGATGTTCCTGTGTGTTTTTACAAACACAATGGTGTGCTGATGAGGAAATGGAGGCCACCTTATGCTCCTGCAAATGATGAGTGGAAAGTTGTCTATCAGGTGTTGGTTTCAAAGGTTTATTATATCCAGGGAGGGTCATCAAGCAGTGCCCATGATAGTCCCATGGCCGGGACATTTAGGATCAAGAATAGACACATGATAGGATTTTGAACCATTTTTGGTTAGGCCCACTTCGAAATGATGTTCCTGAATACTGTAGATCTTGTCATACCTTGTCAAGTTGTTGGCAAACCTAATCAGAAACTTCTGCCCGATCCTCTGAAACCGATACCGGCATCTGAGATCCATTTAGTAGGTCATAGTTGACTGTGTAGGACCTCTGCCTAGGACTAAGTCGGTTACATACCTTTACGTACTAGCATGTGTGCCTCACCAGGTTTCCTGAAGCCATACCCTTAGGATATTAAGGCGAAAACCTGTAAGTGAAGGCTTGGACCAAGTTTTTCACTCCTTTAGGCCTACTAATTCAATTCAGCCAGATCAGGGGTCACATTTCACATCTGGTCTATTTCAGCAGGTGATGTATGATTTCGGTAGAACAGTATCTGTCAGTGCTTACCATGCCAGTCCCAAGGAGCCTGGGAAAGATTCCACCAAACCTAAGAAATATGATTAGGGATTTACTGTTTGGAATTTGATAAGGGCTGGGACGAGGGAGTTCACTTGTTTTGTTGCTGCAAGGGAAGCAGTTCAGGAAAACCCTAGGTTTCAGTCCCTTTGATTATTTTTGGTCGTCACAGTTGCGGTCGTCCCTTGAAACTCCTAAAGGGAAATGGCGCCTGATTGAAACTGACACCTAACCTTTTGCTATTTCCAAATTTACGTATAGGCTCAATAGGGCAAATGAAAGTGCCAGGGAGAATTTGAAGCCAGCCCAGACCAAAATGGAAGAATTGCATAACCAAGATGCCAAAGAGTAGGGTCCTTTTAAGTCCCATGTAAGTCCTTGTTTCCAACCCTGGACCATCCACTGCAGGCCAGTTACCATGGTCCCTATACAGTAAAGTCACAAGTAATGAAGTTGACTACATAGTCCAAACGCCATATAGGCATAAGAGTAGGCAATTAGGCCATTCAATATGCGGAAGGAGTATGTAGGTAAAATTGATGATGGCATTGCAAAACCAATGTGCTCTGGTAAGTCTTACTGAGAAAGTAAACATGATGACAATCATGATCTAAATTGTTCATAATTCAAACAGTGAGCAAGGATCATACATCCAATCAAGTACAAAATTCCATGTTATTCAAGATTTGGATACAAACTAGGCCATCTTTCAGAAAATCAACAGTGTAAATCAAGCATTTGAGTCTGAGTTTGAGGATATTTTCCCTGATGTTCCTAGTAAACACTGCTGCTGACCATGATGTTGTGATGTTGTGATTGTGCACCATAACACAGCACCCTTACAGAGTAAATCCCGATGAAGAAAGAACATCTCAAAGAGATATGGGTACATGTTGCAAACAAGAATAATTGAAGCAAGCCAAAGTGGAATGGAGTTCCCCATGTATTTTGGTTCCAAACCTTAATTGGTTCCCTTAGGTTTGTGACAGATTCCAGAAGGGT
The DNA here is from genome assembly GCA_023653785.1 of Ophioderma brevispina. Classification (NCBI taxonomy): domain Eukaryota; kingdom Metazoa; phylum Echinodermata; class Ophiuroidea; order Amphilepidida; family Ophiodermatidae; genus Ophioderma; species Ophioderma brevispina. The sequence goes on from JAMKCH010021546.1 coordinate 25,941, forward strand.
AAATCAATGGTCAAAGACTGATTCATTTCCAATACCTCGTATTGATGATTGCTTGACAAAATTGTCATTCAAAGTATGTCAGCAAGTTTGACCTTTTAAAGGGGTATTGGCAGGTTTCCCCTTAACTGATCGTGCAAAGGAAATTTCGGCATTTTGCACGCAGGATGGGCTTTTTCAGTAATCGGTTAATGCCTTTCGGGATGAAAACCATCGGCAACCTTCCAAAGAAAGTAAATCATATAGTTTGGCATAGAGGGCTTGTGAAGCCTATGTTGAATGATTTTGGATTTTGTACATCATCCTTGGGAACAACCACATTGAGCAGCTACCATCGCGTGTTTCAAGAAAGGTGTCAGAAAACAAACTGACATTCAATTTAGTCATATTGAGTTTTGCCCATGCCATTTCCTTATTTAGGTCATGTAGTAAGTCAAAAAAGGAGGCATGTCAACCTGTCAAGGCTAAGTTGAAGCAATTGAGAATTTCCCCAACCTAGTACCAGAAAGACCCTTCAGAGATTCTAGGTATGGCTTGGATTTTACAGGAAGTTTTGTCCCAACTTTTCAGATATTGCCAGTCCTTTGACAAATTTGCTAGCCAAAAAGTGAAATTTGTTTGTTCACAGGAATGTGAAATTAAGTTTCCAGAAAATCAAAGCCATACACTGATTAGTGAACCAGTCTATTGCAACCAGACCCTTTCAGACCATTCAAGTTGCCATAGATGCCAGTGACGTAGGGTGTGGTGGAGTTCTTATGCAAGAAGGATACGACGGATAGACCACCCTATTTGTATTATCTCCAAGAAGTTTAAATAACAAGCCCCAAGAAATTAACCTTTACTCCACTAGTGAGAAGGAGTGTGTCTTGCTCCGATTTTGGCATTAGGGCATTTTGATGTATTTTTGGGCACCACAGTGCACCCAGGGCTTTTTTTCAAGATCAAACCCCCTCACACCTTCAATTTCACAGGATGAAAACAAGAATCATAGGCTAGTGAGGTGGAGTTTGACCTTCAAGAGTACAACCTAGACTCATACCCATCAAAGCAAAGATAATGTGATGGCTGATGCCTTTTCCATAATGTTTAGTTAAGTCAGAAACAGCAAAGCTTTTCAAAAGTCCATGTTCCTTGTGAATAAACTATGTATATGAAAAATATTGAGAGCCTTAAATAGGTTTACGAAAGTTTGCTTTTCACTCAAACTTTCTGCTTTAAGGGTAGGGTGTTACAATCAGCGCCCAAAATGAACAATGATTTAGTCATTTTGAGTAATATTCATCATAAATTCTCGAAATAATATGATGTAAAAAATATACCTGGTTTTGTGCATAACTGGTGTTTATTAGCAATTATAGATTCACTAGACCACGGAGAAATTCTGGAGTTACTCACGTCCAAAAGAAACGACAGACCAGGTTTCACTGATGAAGATAGGTGGCGCACTGCTGTCTAAAATTCCACAGTCAGTAGTACTCTATGAGAATCCCCAAATCTATGCAGTACATGGGAATATAGAGGCATTTCCAGAATTATGATTATGGACATATTTAGCACATTACTCATATAGAGAGACCAGAGATCCTTCTAGTATTGTTGAGGAGATATATAATGCCCTGTGTGAGAGAAATAGTCCCAAGTATCACAAACAACATCATTACTTACTTCTCCAAGGAGAGTTTTCATAACATCTTTGCTCCAAGTTATTAGCATAGATTCCAAGTTGACAGTGTGACGTAAATCACAGTCTAGTACTATCTCCCATATAGTGGACATTGTTCATAGGAGTCCCCTCAGCTCCAGCAGTTTTTGTCTGATTGTGTAGCCGTTTTCGGTTTTGTATTCCGTAGCCGCCTCTGAGTTAATCCAAGGATAACCAAGCTACAGCACTTTTGGACTTCGACCTCCGAGCATCGGAGTCATTAGGAGCTGGTTTTCTTCTGTCAGGACAAGTCGTCCGGGGACACGTCTCACTACTGGAAAGTGAAGTTTTACGCTGGAATATTCGCCAGGACTCTTTGCAGGTTATACATCTTTATAGTAATCTTGCTGCAGCCCGCGTCGCGGCACACACCAGGTAGTAAGTTTAGTAGTTCATTAATTAACAACTTTATTATAGATTAATCTTTGATTATTGATGATGCCTAATTGATGTTTGATTGAGATTGATTTAGACACACAATTAAAATAAATACTTGTTTTAAAATTTGTAATCAAGTTCACAGTGTATTGTCTAGTTATTCAGGAGTTTGAATCCGTAGTTTTGAGGTGGTTTTGGCCTTGGTCAAGGTGACCGTAACAAAGGGCACTCGCGATGTGTAAAATATGTCCCTGCCGAATGTTGCGATCACTAAGAAGTGACAACTTAAACTACACCAGACCACCCTCTTCTGGTCAATGCTCCCTTACCCTAGGACAGTTAGACCACCCTACTTAAATCATGAATATAATGTCTTTCCACCCACCAAAATCAATTTCCCCCATATTCTGCATAAATTATCCATAACTCACAAAAATAACTTGAAAAACATAACTCGTCAATGAACTCCATCCATAAACACCAAAAACACTCCAAAATACATAACTTTTCGATGAACTCCATCAAAAATAAGTCTCTAAACAAGGCGGTTCTCAAACCACAAGTCTCACCTGCTTTCGCACAGCTACCATTTTTACATAAACACATTACTACTTGCTGCGATCGAGGTGAAAATTAACTTACTTTGAAAGCAAAGTTCACTTAATAACACGTAAGTGACCAAGGGGTTTTCACTCCTGTTAGTGCCCAAGGGGGGGGGGGGATTCCCCCAAGGAAACCACTTTCCTGAGGGAATTTTTGCAAGAAATTTATACATATCAGCACATATATATAACATATATCAGCAAAAAATTACTTTGGTTCTTTGATTTTTAAAAATATTTTCAGCTGACTTCCGTTAGTGCCCAAGGGAGAGGGGTTCCATGGGAACATCATGGAACAGAACTTTTTTCCATTAAGTCTGTCTGGTCAAGGCGGGTCAGGTTTTTTTTTTTGGTCCATTTAACGAAACACAAAGATTTAGCAGCAAATTTATTTAAGTTCACCGTGGCCGTGTGTTGTAGATGGAGGGGTAATCCATTGAAACCAACATCCATTGACATGGTATACGTATATGTGCCTAAGTTTTCGGGTGGTTTTTTTTGCGATTACAGGTATATTATTATTTAATGGTGGGTGCTTTTTCAAGGAAATTGGTATATTGATGGGTGGTAAAATTTGACAAAAATAGGTATAGCGAACGGCCTGAACTGTGAAGTCAAGTAGGAACATAATACGTATACGATTTTGGTGAGAGTATCCCCCGGGAAATAAGCAGTGGGGAGCAGTGAACGTCGCAACATTAACAGTGGTCATTACATAACCATTGCAATCTGATCATCAAGGGCTCACAACTGGCCAAAGATTAAATCAAAAAATGGACAGATCAACAAACTTGATGTTCGTTGTTCAGTAGGAGTAGAACGAAAAAAGCATCTGAACACTTTTTCAATACCAAAAGGATAATTTTAGCTATAAGATTGCAATCAAAAAAATTGACTGAATTTATAGATTTTTAATGTAACTTTTTAATGTAAAATAAGTTCATGATTTTTGTTCAGCTTAATAATACTAGTAAAATAGTAATATGTGTGACAAACACTCGTTGACATACCTCATGCTACTTTTCCATGTATCTATTCCCTGTGTCGATAATGAGAAAGCCAGGGGCAGATATATAAGGTTCATGCTTGAACTTGAAGGCTGAGGCATTCGGTGAGAGCGCAAGCTCAAACGAGAGCATCAATGATGCATAGGACCCACGTGAATGGTGGAACTGGAATGATCTTTGGAGACGCAATGCATGAGACACCTAAGACAAGTTATTGGTTGGCAGACAGTTTTTGAACAAATAAGATGGACATAACATTTGAAAATTACATAATGCCTCTTTAATCCAATTATAATCTTAACCATTTACAGAAAATCATACAATGCCCCTTTAATTAGGAATGGCCCTTTAATTGGTAAATTGAGGAATGTCCCTTTCATTGGTAAATGAAGGAATGGCGCTTTAATTGGTAAATGAAGGAATGGCACTTTAAATAAAATTGCATTGCCCTTTCCAAGGTAAATGATGGAATGGCCCTTTGGCAAATGGAGGAATAGCCCTTTAATTGGTAACTGAGAAATGGCCTGAATGGCCCTTTAATTGGTAAATGGAGGAATGGCCCTTTTATTGGTAAATTGATTAATGGCTTTTTAATTGGTAAATTGATGAATGGAATTGCCATTTTAAAAAAGGTAAATAATGGAGGAATGGCCTTTTAATAGATACAAGCAGTCACCCGGCTTTCATGATCACCCCACCAAAGAACTCTACAAGCATAACTCATCAATGAACTCTATCCATATCTCACCAACAGATAACTCTAAAAACAACTCATCATTGGTGAACTCCATCCATAACTCACCAAAACAAAACCAAAAACACTCTAAAACATAACTCATCATTGAATGCCACAACTCACAAAAAAAACCTCTAAAATTATGAACTGGTTGATGAACTCCATCCATAACTCACCCCAATGACTTTAACAACATAACTCATCAATGAATTCCATTCATACCTCACTAACAAATAACTCTAAAAACTCATTGATGGGCTCCATTTGTAACTCACCAAAACATAACAAAAAACTCTAAAACCTAACTCATCGATGAACTCCATAACTCACCAAAAATAACTCTAAAAACTCTGAACATAACTCGTCAATGAACTCCATTCCTAAACTCACCAAAATAACTCTAAGAACATAACTCATCAATGAACTCAATCCATAACTCACCAAAACAACAAAAACACTCTAAACATAACTCATCAATGTACTCCATAACTTTTTGAAAATTGCATAATGCCCCTTTAATTCAATTTGAGGGTGTTTTTCCTCAAATGATGCAAAAGTACATTCCCATAAAAAAATCAAACAATTTTTTTCAAAAAATATTACCTCATCAACAAAAAACTCTAAAAACAACTCATTGATGAACTTCATCCATATCTCACCCAACATAACAAAAAACTCTAAAATATAACTCACAAACTCCATTAATTAACTTGCATAATGCCCCTTTAATTTGTAAGCTTAACCCTTGAGGGCGCCCTTCCTAATGATGCAAAAAATCCATTCCCATTAAAAAATCATTTTTTTTCTCAGAAAATATTTGGAAATCGCATAATGCTTTGACATATGGGGCTGATATTTGGAATGAAGTTCTTGGAATTACCTGTAATGCCCCTTTAATTCAATTTCTGAACTTAACCCTTGAGGGTGCCCTTCCTCAAATGATGGGAAAAATACATTCCCACCAAAAAATCAAGAGTGTCCTATCTTCCTTTAGACATTCTTTCTCACGCATTACTAATTTACATAATATCTTTCGCAGTCTGTGACACAGACTACACCGTACGTATGTACGGTTTCTTGGTCTTGCTTTGAGCAAACATTGTTCAATTGTTAATAGGCCAAGAATTTTAGTTTTAACGTGGAAATTTCTGGGAACAAGCTGAAAATGTCAGGATTGGTGCAGAAATGTGTCTAGAATAACATACTAAAAGTCCCCTAAAATCCTCTTTGTGCTTTTTTTTTTTTTTTTTTTTGAAATATTTCGTAATTTTACCCCTGTACAAACTTTGCCCCCTTATTTCTGAAAATGCACAAAGAGGATTTTTGGGGACTTTTAGTATATTATTTTAGACACATTTCTGCACCAATTCTGACATTTTCAGCTTGTTCCCAGAAATTTCCACCTTTCCATTGTTTATTTTATTAATACTCTTGGCCTATAATACTTATTTTTGACATTTGTTTACAACACACATACATGTAGACACACACCTACAAACATGATGACAGCCAGAGAGACGGGCACAGACAGGCATACAGACATAGACACACATACACAGACACACACGCACACACACACACACAGAGGAAAGGTTAGTGGATCAGGTTAATTCCAGACAGTTATTTTAAATTGAGAAAGAAATATTTGGTATTTACTGGGGTAGATGATATTATACTATCTGACTGACCAGAATTAGTGATATTAGACTATATTTTCAAAGTATTTCAAAGTCCGTTTAACTTCCATATTGATAAAAAGAACAAAAATATTTTTAATCAAGAAAAAAAAACTAAAGAAATCCATTGAACAGATCAAAAGTTACAGATTTTTAAATATTTTCATTTCAAAGCTTTTCCTGAAATTTACCTGGAAAATACTGTACAATCATGGCACCGAACTGAAATTAAACAAAAGTCAAAATGGCGAGGTGATCCTGTTTGAGCTTTTACATAAAACTTGGTAGAAATATGACAAAAATATAGACAATGTACCATGTGTGAAGATTTAAAATACGGACTCCAAGAAAGTTCCTAAATATGCAAAAAATTAGCAAAAATGGGGCAAAATTGAGTAAAATGTGAAAATCGCTGAGGAAATTTACAAATTGGACCTGAATTTAAAGTCTTCAAGCAGGTATTCATATACTATCGTCATGAATGATGGATCAAAATTTGGGCAAATTCGGATGTCAAAATCACCTCGCCATTTTACCTGAAACGTCCCGAGACCCACAAAACAGCTGCTCTTTTATATTGACTCAGGTTTGCGTGGATTTCTGCAGTTTTAACGCAACTGTTTGGCGAACTTATGGATTCCCAATCATTACCAAATTGAGCAGGTATTATAACTAATCCTTTTGCTTTTTAAACCCGAAATCAGATTGAAAATAAATGATGTGGTTTTTTGTTTTCCCTTTTTTTTAACTAACACTTTTCAACATTGATTGTATGGTATTTCAGGGAAAAAAGTGACTATT
>JAMKCH010021547.1:0-43915 GCA_023653785.1 Ophioderma brevispina
TTTACGACACCGCGGTTTACGTTGTCGTTGGTACCACAAAGAAGCGATAATTTTGATCAGTGATGATCGACAAAAATCAACACGTTCAATGTTATCATTTGTATATCAGCATGGGCGGCTCAGGGAAAAAAATGTAATTTCTTGGCTGCACAAATAGCGATGAAAAGTTACAAAAATGGAACCGAACACTGCGTGTAAAATTTCACTCTCCAATGACACCATGAAGAATGTGAATGTCTGCGGCCGTACCATAGCATCGGGCCCAAATGGAAAACCCACCGAATCTGCAAAGCTTCTAATGAAGGGGAATGTGAACTTATTTTATTTTTTTATTATTTTTAATTTAGTTGCTCAAATACGATGTGGTTTTACACAAAAATTACCATTTAAAACATGGTTAAATTTAGTTCCACATGTCGCGTACACGTACATCAATCCAGTACAGTAAAAACCAAAATAATCATCGTAGCCATTCGCAGTCGAAATACCACATTGGAACTCGCCGGTCATTTTCACGTGTATGCTCGTCCAAGCGTTAGCACATTCATGCACAAAAGAGACTAATTTTGTTCAGATCTCCGGAAATCAGTCACATGGCACGGTAGCGTCATTTCTAAAACATCAACAACCCGCATCGGAAGTGTCCTTTTTTCAGCAAATACGATGTCTTTGGACCTATTTAATTTTTCACGGACACGGGGAATATACAACATCTGTTGTTCCTTTTTGTTGTATGGAGGTTTGAATTTACGACAAAATGATTTTTCTCACCGGCTGTTATTACCAATTTAACACGTAGGCCATTCTAAACCATAAGCGTTCAAGTCTCAGTCACTCACGCAAAGTGGGCGAGGTAACCTTCATTTTTTACAAAAACACACTTGCCCTGGGAATTCCAGTTTAGGCAGTCCCTGACATCATCCTTCTTAAATCCATATAAATAAACGGTGAAAATGTTAAAAATTGCGAAAAAAAAAAGGGAGGTGTAAATTCTTATTAGTTGTTAAGCTCGTAAAATGGGTGCAATATTGCGGCGGTGTGTTACTGGTGGTTGGTGGGCCAGGATGCCCCCAGTAATGGACGGCGACGTAGAGGGTGTCCTTTCAAGGCTTCCCCGTCGGATTAGTGTATATAATAAGATGATGATTGTATTTATGTCAGCACACCAGAAAATCAAAGCAGGAGTTTTTCTATCGGGATTGATTATGATAGCGGGGGGCAAGTTCAAGTAAAGTATGTTTTCTTTTTTACATGTGGTACAATAAACCTTCAAATGTTCTCAGTAGGTGGTTACAACCAATTCAAGGCAATTTAGAGAAATGCATCCTAAAAAAAATCTCCTGTTACTTTAAGCGCAACGGTTAAAAATCTCATATTCACTAGCAAGTTCTAAAGAACTTAAAATCAGATTCATATGTAAACAGGATTCAATGCTCCTATATGTTTTTCATGTGATTCTCTTAGGAAAACATTAAATTGGGTATTTTGGAAAATCAATTTTTATAATACCATAATAGGGTTAGATGCCATTCCATGATCCTAGTACCTCCTCTTTTATATGGTTCATTGATATTCTGAGAAACAACTTAGGTCCCAAAAACTATAAGTTGATTCCATTCCTGGAGGTTTGATGTTATGAGTGAATGGTTTGTTCACAGTTGCACCATAGGCTGTTGCATTGTATTTCTGTCTGTTAACAATACAAAATCACAAATTTCTTACAAAAGCATTCAATTGCACATAAATTAGGTACACATGCATTACTAAGGATAACAGATCTGGTATATAAAAATCTCATTGGGGGATGAGGTTGTGGATAATGAAAGACCCTTTAAGTAATAAGGTCAAAAAATTTGATTCTTTCACACAGGAGCTAAGCACTATGATAATATTAATAGCAGTACTTATTATGAATTTTAGGACAGGTACAAATGACAGCTGGATGTTAGGAAGGTTATCCACTGAAATCAATTAAAAATTTAACAAGAAAGCACATTTAATGTCAACTAGCCCCCCCAAATTGGCGAAAAATGACACAGGACTGTATGATGTCTCCATGTGTGAAAGAATACAATTCTTAACCTCCCATCTCCTTCTCAATGGGTAATTTTCAAAAATACCCATTTTTTAAAGAACTTTCCAAACACTGCTCCTTCATAAGGGGATTCACATCCATGATTTGGAGATCAAAATCCTGCCTTGCATATCAGTGCTGTCTTGGTTTTCATAAAATAGCTGAACAATGATGTGCTCAAAACCAACTCTTTAATAATAAATACAGATATGCCAGGTTTGACTTTGTTGGGGTATTTCTGTTCACCGTTTGGTATTTTTCAGACATATGCAAATTTTGAGAAATTAAGCATATTTATCACTATGAACCAATAAGGTCCCACAGCAAAGTTCAGCATCTTTCATTGAGCATAAGCTTGGAAATTTTGGAGTCCACCATGTTCATTGTTCATAGTTACAGTAAACTCCTTTGTAGCATCGTAGAACAAACTTTAAAAACAAATCACCAAGAATTAATGATGGTGCAGCATTCTTTGCTATTGAATCCATCGGAAACCAGTAACCTCTGCTGGTCAGGGAAGCCTATGGCACACATCATTATGGGACATCTGATCCACCTCCTCTCTTTGCACACCTTTGTGACACTTTGGACAAAAGGTCTGGAAGAGAAATCATCAGCTTGTAAGTCACTTTTTCTGTTTTTTCCACAGTCTTGAGAATGTTGAGAATATGCTTTGTAGCCCGTGAATACCATGTAGCATCTGTTGCAGAATGGGGGGTTGGTCTAGGTTACCTCATCAAAAGATGGTATGTTGCATGTTACAATTGTTTGTTGTCAGAATTAGTGTCCATTAGAAGAGGATTTCTCTTCACATCTTAGGGACGTAGCCCCTTGCTTATCAACTATGAACCCGGGTGGCCTGTCTAGTGTTTTTCTTCAAGAATGAAGTTTGCTGATATGATGGCATTGGTGTGGTTTTCCATTTGCTGAGATCCTTCCTGCTGCAGGAATTTGATGCGAGTTGAAATGGAGAGACTTCTAAGACTTTGAATGTACATGATTCAAAGTTGCGTGAGTGTATGGACAATTGAAAAGTCCAACCGATGCAAACATCAATCTACACTGACCACACCGGAACTGAAAAGAAGGATCATGTTCTTTCTTAGATGAGAATTTTTGACACTGTTAAGGTTTTCTTCTTCTCCGTTTTTTTTGACAGCTTCAATCATCCAAATACTCACTTCTACCTCCTTTTCTTTTCACATCTCTCTTAAGTGACTCAGATGATGATTCATATCTGCTTCGCAATCTATGGCCAATTCCACAATGTTTACACCCTTAGTAACCAGACTTTGTTATGACATATGGTTTCTTCTGTCTTGGGCGGTTATCTTTGGGTCAGCACACTTTGTCACACACATGTTCTACACACGACATTACTCATTTTTTGTGTCCTTTTTTCACAGAATGTTGCCCGGGGGCTTCATGAGAAACAAATCAGCACTGAATGTTTTGGTATTTCTTGTCATCAGTCAAAAGAAGGTGTGAGAATCTAGGAAGTCTTCATTCACGAGTCTGTGGATGATAAGGCAACCGTTATATGCCTAATCGATTGATTGACTTTCATTTGTATTAAACATAGACAACGCATACTGATTGATAGCATTCAAGAATGATCTCATGCTTCCCTGCTTCTGCCAATTTTGCTCACTATTGACACAATCATTCTTGCTCTTTGAAGAATTCTATACTTCCCTTGTTTTATCACCTTTCTTGAAGATTTCCAGGCTAGACTCTCTCCGAAGAAAAGAAGAAACCTCTTGGAAGGATTGTTTGGGGTCAGTGATGAGTTGTTTACTTGGTGTTACTACTTTGTGGACTTCTCTTGTTTCTACAGTACTTGGATTAAACCATCACAACATTAGAACCTGGCACAGACTGATGTAATAGGAAATCTGGAATATCTGATGTATTTCAGAAATCTGCGTGATATGGGTGGGGTTTGTGTAGCTTCCATGGTGTTGCTGGTAAAATAGGGACAAAGTTTTTAGTTCTATTTTGAGCTGCTAATACTGCCCTTGCTGCAGCTTCTTCTGCAATCCTGAGCAAGTTCTTGAGATTGTCAGCTGCTTCTTGGTCTATCTTCTGCATAGCATCTGTCTGTATTTGCTACTAGCTCATCTTCTGAGGTTCATTTTCCGCGGCTTCTCTTCTGTAGCAGCTCTTGCAGCACATGGGCACGGCCCTTGCAGCAGCTTCTGACGCAACAATATTTTTGCCTCCTCACTTCCTTCTTGATTTTTTCTGACTACACTCTCCAATCTTCAGGTGTCTCCGTCACGATAGAGGCCTTTCAGCAGCAGCTGCGCATACTGATCTTGCAGCTGCTTCAATGCATTTTTGATGCTTCTGCCGTGCTTCTTGATTCTTTTTCTCAAGAAGCACTCCCGTTTCCATTGCTCCTGCCACTACTTCTGGCCATTTGCTATAAGCAGCTCTGGCAGCGGCCTTCAAGGCTTCTCTTTGTGCTGCTTCTTGAATCTGAATGGCAGCAGCTCTCTCTTTTTTCTTTTGTTCTTCTTGCCTTTGCTTTCTTCACCGGTTCGTTCACAATCTGTGCGCAGTTTTGGTTTCTCCTTCTTATAGCAGCTTTGCAGAAACTCTTAAATAGGCTTAGTGATCTGCTCTTGCTGCTGCTCTGATGCTATTCTCTTCATCTTCTCTCGTCTGAATAGGTTTTTTGATATTTAGTACTTACTTCCGACTCTGATATGGTTTTCTAGTACATCCGCCGCATGTTTTTCTTATTACAAGATTTAGAGGTGTTTGCAATGACTTTTAAGTCAATGTTCCTGCTGGCTTCAGTTGACTTCCTTCGTTTATTCAATATATCTCGGATTTTCTTGTGGCGATGGCTTTCTCTTAGTTCTCTTCGACTGCTCTTTTATTTTTTCTCATTCATTCTTCTTGCCTTTATTGCTACTGCTAGTGCTGCAAAAGCCATTGCAGATGGTTCTTCTTTGTCCTCACCAGACTGCTGCTGGTATCTTCGGAGCAATTTTTTTGAACAGCTCCTTTTTAAGATGCACAGCATAGTCATTTTCAAATTTCTCCTGAATGACTGTTAATTCTTTGGCACATCCTGCTTGCTTCTCAATCCATCTGTGATTGATGCCCATATTTTCTCATTGTACATCATCATCTTCCTCATGTGTGGTGTAAAAAATCACTGTCTACAAAGGAGTTATTTACTCTATCTACATATTCAGGTGATTCTCGGTTGTTGCTGCTGCTTTCATCACAGTCCATAGGTTCCTGCTTTATATACACAGCACATTTTTCAACATCTTCACTACATACTTCAGTTTTGATTTGGATTGGAAGAGAGCTAGAAGTATTACTTTCTGATGAAGATGTGACCTTTGAAGCAGACATAATAGTCTGTAATGTATTTGAGGTAGCTACACTGCTATTCTGAATCCCATTTGGTCCATTACTACATAAAATCCCTGATGCAGAGCACTCACTGCAGTATTTTCACAGTTCTTGCCAACAGCATTGCCACCAACTATTGATTTCACATTTGTTATTTGTATTCCAGATGGTATTCCAGTAGATTCTGACATGGAGATCAACTGATCAGTTAGTGGTTTATTTACATCTATCACAGGCTCCTTTGTCTTTACTGAGACATTTTGTGGGTCCTCGTGATCTTCTTCCGATTCATCTTTACTGGTCATAAATTCTACATAACGTTTTGTGGGTTTCCTTCGTCCTGTTTTGGATCTTGTCTGCATTTCTGATGAGGTCAAGCTTACTGCAGATTTTGTGACAAAGTTTTTTACTTTTCCTTCTTTTTCCCTTGCAGCTGCAGGAACACAGGCTTTTGTTTGTTTTCTTCTTTCCTCAAGCAGTTCTTGCACAGTTGGTGTTGATCCAGTTGGCCTTCCTTTACACGCAACCGTCTCCTGCTGACAACCCGCGGTACACCTAGACGAGGACTAATGGAAACCGTTGGAGCTGGAGTTACACTTTGATTTTGTGTCACAACTGTGTTTTGATTGAGAACTGAGGGAAGTAGTGACATTGGAACAGCTATGAGACCATTCTGAACTGCTCCAAAATTTAAAATTGATGGCGTTTGGAGGTTTGGAGAGGGTTGAGATAAACCCTGAAGAACTCCTTGAGTTAAAACCGGAGCTGCTCCCCCATTTAACGTTGCTAAACCTGCTACCTCGGGGGTACCTGCAAGTCCAATAGATTGGCCAGTGATAGGTAGCTGGCTTCCAAGTAGATTGGAGTCCTGGATAGGCTGCACAATTGGTTGTAACTGTGGTTGAGGAACTAAGGGCTGACTAGTAAGAACAGTGTTTTGAGGTAAATTCGGCAGCAAGACAGCCCCTGCTTGCAGCTGAGTTGCAGGAGCTGGACTGGCGATTTGCTCGATGGTAGGTGGTACAGCAGCAGCCACCTGAGGCACAGTGTTTGGCAGTGGAACACATTTCTCTTCAGAGACAGGTATACTAATTAAGCCTGTAACTATTGTCCCAGAGGTGTCAGTTTTGGAAGAATCGTCATTGGCTAACCTATTAGCATCATTGTCACTATCAACCTGAGTTGTATGATTTTGTTGAAGATGTTTGGTTTCATCAGTGTCTTGGTGGTTCTCTTTTGTTCCTTCCTGATCATCTTTTATTTCTGTTCCTTGATGATCACCTTGCGATTTATCGGTACCATCTTGAGCTTCATATTTAGATGTTACATTAGCTATGTCTTTATCATCAGAGTCTATGTTGAATGCAGCCAAGAGGTCACCGAAAGCACCACTGGAATCCATTACAACTCATCAGTTCTTGAATTAGTTACCTGTAAGAAATGACAAAAAGCACAAAATCTGTTATATTTGCTTAGTTTATACATAAGAGATTTTGGAAAGGGACACAATGGCATAGAAAAATATTCAGACATAATGAAATGGAAACTTACTGATATCACTTCCATAAATTTGAAAACAATTGTATGTTTGCATTCTGTAAAAACAGTAAAAACGGCAAGAGTCATAGGCAATAGAGGTCTTCCACCTTTCGGACTAGCGGCCATCTTGCCGGGAATGTCAAAGTCCATTTCTGGAGACTTTCTAAATGCTAAAGAACGACATGCAAGTTGGATATGTATGCATAAAAGTATGCGTCACACTTTGAATAGCACAAGTACTTTGAGGTCGGGTATTAAATTGATCTGAATGAGGAATACTACGGGAACTAATACCTTTTGTTATGGGTTTTTACGGTTATGCATGAGTGAGGTGAAAGACCTCTATTCCTGCCACAAGAAAATAAAGGTGTTGACATCTTGCAGAAGTTAAAGGCTGACTCAGAGATTCCCGATGAGGGCGCCCTCAATTTTTAAACAAATTGTGTTTTTGCATGTACATAATGCGTGTCCATATACTAATCACTGTGTGAAATAGCGCTAGCTTCAAATCGAAGTCTCCATATAGAAAAAATCACATCTTTGTTTTAAAATTCCGGATCCGGGAAATGTGTTATACACAGCTCTATGGCCACTGTTACGTTATATAAACCAATAATGTTTACTGCATCCATTCACAAACGAAAAAAATCCATTCATGTCAAAAATAGGAATTGAGCATTCTAGGTGACTATCTTTAGTTTTTAGTTGATATTTTCATTAAATATTAAAAAAATATATCTGAAATCTCTGAGTCAGACTTTAAAGGTGATTCTAGCATTGTTTTAAAACAATTAAAACAGCATTCGAGATTTGTACTTCAGGTTTGTAGTAAGATATTGATCTGGCTGTTAAGGTGGATTGTCTGGGAATAGCACAAACATGTATATAATAGCAATGGTCTCGGAGCTGATGACTGCATGCTTTTTTTCAAGTTTGACAAAATTCTAATAATAAACTTAGCACCCTTGGTTGTCTGTGTGGTAGAGGAAAGCTTGAAGTCTACAGGAAAAAATAATTTTACAAAATGTAAATGCCCAAATTGTTTTCAAATTTGTGTAGGTGATTTCCAGTAAGGTCATTTCACTTGTTATTTTATGCCATATTTGTGTCCCTTTAAGGTCAAAGCCGAAACAGTACTGAGGCCAAAGCAAACGAAACTTAGGAACTCACAAGAAATACAGGTACATATAAATTCTTTAGCATCATAATATTCTTGAACAAGAAACCCAATTGTCTAAAAGCAATTTACATTTCAGAGCACAAGCAGTGATCTTTCAACTTGTATATTTAATCTATGGGTTATATACAAGTTTTATATGTAGTAAAGTGTCATGTATTGTATTTACACTTTATGGTGACTTTCTGTTATTGGGCAGAGATCAGATTTTACCAGAGGAAGGCAGTTTATAAAATTACTTTGGGGTCTGCTAACAGATTACAATAGGTAGTACTGGGTAGTAGGTGGTGTGTGTTGGGTGTGTGTGTGTGCACGCATGTGTGGTCGAGTTGGTCTGTTGTGTGGTGTGTGTGTGAGGGGGGACATTTGCTTGTTGTGTGCTTAAAAAATGTTAACCTAAGCTTACTGGTTTCATACTCTTGACTGATTTTTTCATACTCAGCCAGAAGAAACACTGTTCCAAGAATCATATGGGGTGGTTGTACACTTGCAAACTACAATGGAGGGGGACAACACATGTGTTCTAGGGTGGGAACTGTATTTAAGACATCTGCACAATGTGGCTGACATATGCATTTACTTATTATAATTTTTTCTTGTCGGACTTCACAGCATGCCGGTTGCATATAAAAAACAAAGTCACCCATTACCTTAGTGAGCTAGAATCACCAAAAGGCCCACCACACTCTTTCAGGCCATTATTACCAAAAAAAGGCCCACACCTACACGATTTTACAGTGCTCTAACGATGTAAAACGACCCCTTTGGGGACATACCAACAAAAAACCTAACTAGACCTTATCACCGTAGAAATGCCACTAAGACATCACCACATGAGACATTGCCCACCAAAAAACAACCCACACTCTTGAGACATTATCAAAAAGGGCAGGCCCTGAGCAATCCCACGAACAGACCCAAGACATCCCAACCAATAAGATTAGAATAACACTACATGATAATATCACCAAAAAGGATTCCACTCGGATAATCATCACAGAGGGTTTTGTATGGAGTCATCCAACAATGCACAGTTTTGGGAAATCCAACCTCATAGGGTTCATGTGATCCCACAAAAATCCTATTTTAACAATAAAAACCACTACTCTGCACTCTTTTGCCCCAAAGTGTAGTACTTAGGGAATTGTTAGCAGCTCATTGACTGAAATTGTTTTGTGGTCCTTAGTTTTTTGTACACTCTTATCCCCTAAAGTACTGACATAAGGTTTGGCGACAGTACAGTATAGCAAATTGCAATGCATTAGGGATGATATTAAAAACCACCCTTGGCAACATCACATAAAGCATTCAACTTGTGATCTAATCATCACCAACAAAGACCAACTCTGATATATCATCCACCCAAGAGACCCACACCAAAAAACTCACTCTGATACATTTCAATCACCAAAAGACCCACACTGAGGCATTATCACCAAGACCCACTCTATAAATCAGCACCAAAAAGACTCGCTGGTTACATAATCCACAAAGACCCCACTTATAATGCTGTCACCAAAAGACCCACTTATGATAACTCATCACCAAAAGACCACGCCTGAGGCATATCAACACCCAAAATCAACACTCTGAGACACACTACCTTAAAAGTACTAGAGGAGATTTCGCATATAATTTTTTTGTGTAGTAATACAAAACAATCATCTAGAACTAAAGATAGTCATGTAAAAATGCTTAATTCCAGAAGTTAGGAGAATCGGGTTTTTCGTTTCTGGCAGTAAAACATTTACGTAAGTTATAGCGGTTTGCATAAGATGACTGTGGAAAACACACAATTTCAGTCCGGAATTTGACAAGTTGTGTTTTATCATATGAATGACCGATTTGAGCTTAGTTATTTCAACACAGTGTATGATAAGTATATGGACAAGGCTTATGTATAGGCAAAAAACACGATTGGTTTTGAAAATTGAGTGCAGCCTCATCATCGGGAAAATATCTGAGTCAAGCCTTTAGACCCACAGTATGAAACATCAACTAAAAGAGCCACACTCTGAGATATCAAAAGGGCCACCCATATACTGGAGGCATTATTACAAGACACAGTTTGAGAGGGTATCACTAAAATACACTCACTTTTGGGACATTCTACACAGAGAAGAAGGGAGAAAGAGGATAATGTCTGGAAAGGAAGGAAGGAACAGGAGAAGTAGGGTGGTAATAACAACAGTAATCAATAAAATATGTTATTTCAATGCAAACATATGTTATACTTAATTGAAATAAATGAACTAAAAACAGAATTTGTTAAAATAACAATTGTTTTTAATTTGACATAGCTATCTTTCAAGGGATTACACCCAAGTTAATTGCATCTACTGGGAAGAAAATATAAAGGTAAAGCTCACAGTTCTGTTCTAAAGCATGATCAAATAATTTAATTTTCCCTTCAACGCAATAAGACCCGAGACAATTTACATATGTGAGACGATATTACATGGCAGAAATTCTCTCAGGCATCCCTCCACACTACGGCTTGTTATGATCACCATCTTATTTATTATGTTCCATACCGGCATACAAGCAATACAGTTGATATGGCCCCATACAGGTTTTTGAATTATGCATATTGCCAATTATTAAAATGAGCAAATTTGTGACTGCCTTAATACGGCTGATACAGGTATGTGCTCGGCATGCATGGAATCGGTGTAATTGGGAAGGATATTAATTTGCCACTGATTTGCTACATAATTAGAGAAAACATATGTCGAGAATGTCTTTTAAAAATTCACAAGCTGTTTTGCACTTAATATTGCTTAAAAAACAGTAAAATGGGAACAAATTATGATTAACATTCTGGTTCTCCTTGCAGCTATTTGTAATCAAATGAGGATATTAAGTAAAGTCAATTTTAAAATAAAAAAAACACAATTCAGAATATTTTACTGGCTTTAAATTTGATCTGCATCCCAGGCAATTCCTCTGCCATTTCTAAAAATCTTGGTTGTTAACAGAGACGATGGTGTGGATTTAAATCTAAAATTGGTTTAAAACTCAAAACCAACTTTGACGACATATCTTTTTGGGGCTGGATATGGCCACTTATGTGTTCTAGTATGAATTTTCACCTTGATAAATATACATTCAAACTCAAAAATTAAACCATATTATACATGCATTCAAATTCCAAATTCTATTCAAATATAACGCTATTTGCTTTATATTTCGGGGCGTATCATGGGTATTGAATAAAAACTAGGTTAGTGCCATATTTCATGCTTGGCTGCACAACACGTGAGTAATCCATGGATGAAATCAAGTGCATAATTATCCATTCATAAATTAAGCAAGAAACAAAGAGTTCATCAAACACAGAACCTGCTGCTCTGGTTGTTGTTAAAGGTCCATGGCCCGATCTCTAATAGCCTCGTTCCCAGAAGTCCCAAATTTTACCGGAAGTGGTCAACATTTTGCTATCAGAAGAAAGCTACTCATTTTTCTCATTTACACTGTGAAATCTTAGAGCCAAAGGATGTTTGGCTTGGAAGTTATGAGTGAAAATCTTGCCCATTTTGGTCGACCAATATTAATTTTACACAGTACTCTATGGGGCTTACAAAATCAAGTTTTTAGCTCTCACATCAAAACGGATTGAAATATCGGCGCGAAACTTTACAGATGGGGTTTTGGAGTGAAGGCCAATCTATCAAGATGAAAACTTCATATCCTTAAATCGGGCCATCCCCCTTTAATTAATCAACCATTGTATCAAAGAGTTTTGATGCATCATGGCTAATATTTTGTAATGTTAGTATGCAGAGATACTATCATTTCTTGAATAAAAATTATCTAGCCAAAATTTGGGAAATATTATGAATCATATTAAAGTGATATAATTTTAAGTGTTTTTGATTAAAACTCTTCAAATGCATTATCAAATAATAGTCTCAACATTGTTGATGTGGAAGACCATGCTTGGAAAAAGTAGGGAATTTGGGAACCACATTCCCAGGAAATTTCCCTATTTAGAGGGAAATCTTTGTCCTTAAATAAGAAATACATAGGAGTTGAAGGGAAATTTTGTCATCTTGGAGGGAAATTTTGTCATCTTGGAAGGAAATTTTGTCATCTTGGATGAACATTTTGTCATCTTGGAGGGAAATTTTGTCATCTTGGAGGGAAATTTTGTCATCTTGGACGAACATTTTGTCATCTAGGAGGAAAATTTTGTCATTTTGGATGGAAATTTTGTCATCTTGGAGGGACATTTTGTCTTCTTGGAGGAAAATTTTGTCATCTTGGACAGAAATTTTGTCATCTTGGAGGAAAATTTTGTCATCTTGGAGGGAAATTTTGATTGTATTCCCAGGAAATTTTGCATTTTTTTTCGGACCTGGTGGAAGACTAAAAACATTGCTTGGCTACAGCAGCATTAATAGGTAGTAAATAAACAACGTAAGTCATCTTACATTGCAATAAGCAAGTAATTGTATTTAATAAGCATTAAAATAAATACAACTGACAAGCATGAATAAGATGACTAGGAAATATTTTTATTTTACATTTGCCAAATCCAAATTCAAATCAATATTTAGCAAAGATCTTACCTGATAAACCCTTGCCCAACATAAAGGGAAAACACACTTTTACTTTTTGGTTACAAGTAAATTTGAGGAATAGTGGGCAGTTTTTAATATTGGTAAAATTAGCCCAAATTGCAGTTTTGATGTTTTTAGTGAATGTTGAAAATATATTTCTTTTACATTCCCCAACCAAACCACCCCAACATTTACAAAAAATATGCCCTAAAAAGGCAGTTTCTTGTCTATTTATAAATTAATTTTTTTCTGTGTGACCATCAGAAAGTGGAGGTCCAATGCAATGTTGTGATCAAACACATTTTGAATAAAAAAATGAAGATCACAGTACTTGCTTGAAACTTATAAAAATTAAGCCCCTCAAAAAATAATAGTCTTGTTGATCTCAACCAACCAACCATGAAAACAAGTAGTCAAATCTTATTTTTCTACATTTGTTTCATAGAAAATTTCCGTACCCCCCCAAAAAAATGTGCCCCACACAAAAGCCGAAAGTTTTACTGATTTTATTTCTCATGATAAGGAGACAAGGATTTATTTAATTAATTTAAAATCCTGTTAGCCTGACCATTGTTTGGTGGTTCTGTTAAGGCAAACAACAATTATTTTTAATGGATTTTTAGCATTTTGTGAATGTGCAATATTCTTGCTGTAATAATTATCCTGTTTTTTTTGCAGTCAAATGCAAATTTATGAGCACACCAACATTTTCATTTTTTGTGTAAACTTGAATAAAACTTGAGAATTTACAATTTGAAATGTTTTAATAAAGTTGTAACTGTATTAAAAGCTGCCAATTCTCTCCTGACATCTCTTCCCCGGTGTTTTCCGAGTCGTATCCATATTGGATGTCATATCTCAGTCACAATGCATGCACATTGTGATTTCTGACAAGCACCTTAGTTAGCGGAGATATTAGTACAGAGGAACCGGTGTAGCCAGACCTGGCTTTTTTGAGGGAAACTGGGGGGGGGGGAGGTTAATATAGCAATTAAATTTTACCAAAACACAGAACTAGTTAACCAAGGCCACCTGTTCAGATCCCATTTCAGCCTAATTGTCTTTGCTGTGTCAAATTGTGTTTAGATTCCTTGACAATGTCCTAGTGATAATGTCCCCATTTAAAATTAGTGAAAATATTTATGATAAATCTTAATTATTGTGAGCTCTTTAGAGTTTGCACTGCCTCTAAAATTCAAAATTACATGCCACTATATATTTTTCCCACTGCACATTGTCTTCCTATTTTAAATCTCTACTTTGGAAATAGTTTGAAAGATGTGATAATAAAACCCATAAAAAATATAACTTTACCTGGTAAAAATCAAGTTACAGTATTACAGAAATAAATTCTTTGCCAAAATAAAACCCTTTGAAAAATAACTCTTCAAAATAAAAATGACTCAGTATACCCTGCAATACATACAGAAATTACATTATGTCCACCTACCTAAATATAGTTCTGGTCATATCCTGCAATTTAATATCTTGACCATAATGTCTCCAACCTGCAAATTCAAGAAATATAAAAGGTTAGCCAATGTACAAATTACATTGAAAACATTTTAAACAATATCTAGGAGGTGTAAATTACAAAAATTATTAAACAAAATTAACTTATATAATCTGGATTTTTTTCCAAACTAAGAAGTCTCAATTTGAATACAGTGTATGCACACACATGCATAATTATACACACATAACAACCATAATTAATACACATACACACTCAGACACCTACACAAACAGATACCTACGCGCGCACACACACACACACCTACACACACACGCACATGCAGACAGACACACACACACACATATGCACTTGTAAATAACACAAACACTGCCTTACACAATTGTAACTATACCTACTCTCAGCTTAAGAACAAATTACACAGAAATTATTCAACAATATTTTCTATCTAGAATACAAGAACATTATTCACCATTGCACAATTATATATGCTGTTGCTAGGACGAACTCTAGCCCCACCGTGGCTGAAGAGCTTCAAAAGCCATGTCTTGTTTCATGCTAATAGCTAGAAATGGACCAATAACGTGTCTATGATACTCCAGCACATAGTGTGACCCGGGTTAATGAATAATGCAAATAAATGAATACTACGTAAAATGGTAGCATAAAGGGCTGTGTGGAAGAATATAATTATGATAAGGCTAAAAGTATTTGTTTCTCCGGGGTCTGTCACGGCCCTGACGTCAGTGCACATGCATGATGCTTTATCAAGCAGTTCAGTGCACAGGCCTCAATTTGTATGCAAATTAGGTTGATTATTATGTATAATAATGAATGGATATCCAATCGGAGCACTTGCTGCTTGATAATGGTGGAAATACAGAAATGCTATGCAATACAGCACTATGGAAGAATTCTATGCTTGTCCTTGTGTGTACATAGGTATAGTGTACTCGGCAGGGACTGAATGTTAATCCATAGTGCTCAATGATTTCTCTGTTTGTTGAATTGCTGATAAGAAATGCCTTTGATATTTGTTGACATTAATACTATATTTTATTTTACCATATCTCTAATCAAGGTTGAGAAAATAGTATCTCTGGTTAGGGTTGATCATTAATATGAGGTCCATATGGTGACATGTTAAAAAACACAATCAAGGGTTTATAGTTTTAGGGAAATAGATTTCCATATATTTTTCTTTTTAATTTAAAAGTTAAACATTTTCAGGAATGATTTAGTATTTCCAAACCATGAATGGCAATTGGGAGCATTTACAAGTGTGAAATTATGCTTGTGAGTCATTTACTGTAAATACATGGCCCATTTTCAGAGGCATCATCACAAAATCCAAAAAGAGCCAGGGAGGTGCTTTGTTTACTCAACCCTTAAAGGTGCAAAACATGCAACAAGAGATTTAAAGCATCCATTAATGGGTCATGTTTAGTTGCTTTCATAAGATTACATTCTTAATAGATTTTTTACCTTACAAGTATTTGGCTACAGAAATGTCTTAAAAGTGAAAAGAAAAGGTGATGTTGTTTTGCTTATATTTCAATATAAAACATAGGCTAAATTTTGCATAATTGCTTATAAATTTGATGATTTTTGTACTAAAGAAATACTTCAAAGCTTATTCATCTCAGATATGGATATTTTTCTATGGAAAGCTTTACAAAAGTGCAAAAATCAAGGCTTTCCATTTTTAACGAACACAGGTCTGATATTTAAAATCTCTCATTGTACCTTTAAGAATGCTTGAATGTGTGTTATGGTTGCCTAGTAGCATATCAGAGTAGTTACCAAGCAAATGTGATTTGTAGCGAAAAAAAATTATAACAAATATGTAAAAACAATAATGATCAATCAAGTCTTGTCTAAATATTCATCAATTGCAATTAGGTAGTCCAGGTATTAAAGGGATGGCCCAGAATATTACATACAAATTTCCTCTTACTTGAATAACCTTGATCCCCCATACCCCACCTGTAAAGGTTCACACTGATATTTCAATCCATTTTATATGAGAGCTATAAAATTACTTTGTAAGCCCTATAGAATACTCTGTAAAATTGATGTCTTCACTCACAAGGGTAAATGAAAAATAGCAGTTTTCTCAATACACCAAAATTTTGACCACTTTGGTAAAATCATGAGTCCTATTTGCAATTGGGCCATGGATCTTTAATTATAGTCTGAAGTATCTGAAGTAGGACTCACAATACCAATTTTTGCCACAAATGGGACCCATACTTATACCTCAGTTTCAGAATTTGAACCAAATTAACACAAAATTGACATTATTTCCAACACATTTTTGAACACTGTAGTGCTTTAGGAAATTTTGACTCTCAATTGAGAGAAATACTAGATGATACTAATCTTTGACTTTGTATCAAAATTGGCATAAAAAGGGTCATACATCACAAAGACTGAAAATGACACCCCTATTGGCAAGGACATCCCTTCTGGTCATTTACATTAAGGGGTACAACCGAAATCTCTTCTTTTCCAAAATCCTGCACTTCCTATGCACTCACCTGAACAATTTAATTTCCCGAATGTAAATTTTTTCACTAAAACACCCTTAAAATTTAATTAGCAATACTATTTTCACACATCAATTCTGGTGGTTTAATTTGTAGATGCTATGAAGATGGGAACTAACACAGCATGAAAACTATGCTCTTCCATGCATATTGTCACTGCTCACATTACTTTAACTTCATATTTAATGAGCTAATTTGTCATATTTATGCACTATTAGAATATATTGTCATGTTTATAGTAGATGGTATGATGATGAGACGGCCACCATGCACAGAACCACCTTGTTCTAAACTCTACCTATGCTATTTGGTGACAATTGAAATAAGTACTTTTCTGAAAGTGCATTACACCATAAGCACCAGATTACTTGCATATAAATTATAAATTTACATCTTTCTGCCGCCCTTTTTTTTATTATAAAAGGCAATTCCTTCCAATTTAACGCAAGTCATAATTAACTTCTATTTGTTACTTTACTCTGTTCATCAAAGTAATTTTATTTTTTTTATTATATTTTAAGATTCGCTATCATCCAATGGTGTTGTATGGGAGTTGATGATATTTTATCGAGGGTTGATAATGAGAAGGACATACCTCCAGCACTGAAAGAAATATTAAAAAGAATTTCTTTAATTCTGCTGTAATACTCCTTTTGAGAAATGTGATTTTAATATTTTCTACTAAGGCAAATCTATTCATTACTCAAAAATGTAAACATCTCATAAAGCCATATATGGTACTGTAGCAATACCCTATAACTTTAGTAAACAAGAACAATGTTTTTATGAACACATAATTAAGAAATTCTTTAATATTTCTTTCAGTGCTGATGTTTACTTTTTTCTGATTGGCAACCCTCGTTAATGTGTTAAAATATACAACTTACAGTGGGTGACCCCATGATCCAAATTTTCATTTGCTGTTTTAATCCTTCATATGTAAGCTTTCACCAAAAACGTCCTGCCTTACAAATTTTGAGTTAAATAGCCCAACCTTTTGGAGATTAGAGCAAAAATGTGTATTAAATTGGCCAATAGATAGTGTGTGTTAATCACTGTGTATACCACTCTTGTGATACATTTTTGTTCAAAAATCAAAAGAAACATTTCCTGGGCCTACATTTTGGTGCTGGGGTAATGAGAAAAACATGACTTTCCTTCTGATACCAAATCTCCATTTGAGGAGTAAAGTGGGGAGACGAGGTTGTCGATCGGGTCTCCCACCACCTTAAACAATTTTGGTGCATCTCTTAAAAACCTGATAATTAGCATTTGGTCATTCCACAACTCTAAATATTCCATATATCCTGACTTCTTCTTCACAATCATTTTTAATTGACATATCATACATATTCACTTTCGATTACACATTGTTGACTTTTTGCATAAGTGATTGACTTGGCACTTATTAGCTCCTAATAATTTAAATTTCATCATGAATGGCTGTAAAACAAACATTCTTAAAATTTGAAATATTTATTACATTGTAAATGCTTATATATGGATAAAAAGTAGGGGGGGGGGCAAAGATGTCAACAACCTCACTATTCTCACTAATTTTTATCTCCATTCTCTTTCTCCTTCTATTTCCCCTCTCTTTCTCTCCTTCCTCTTTTCTTCTCTCCTTTCTTTCTTTTCCATTCTCTTTCCCCTTTCCTTCTCTTTCTCCTTCCCTTTCTCCCCTTCCCCCTTTTTGGACTTCGCGTCCCCATTTTAGTTGTCGGGGGGGGGGGGGGAGTTTGTGTCCCCCCTTCCCCCCTGGTTATCCACTGGTAATGGTTCCATACTAAGATGCATACTGAATTAATGTTAAAGATCACAATAAGACTCAAATATTCAAAGAAGGTCTACGATAAACGGTCATGCAAAACCGACCAGTTACTTTACGTCTGAGGGTATCATATAACACAGATGATTAAAAGTGAAATCATTTCAACTGAAAGGAATTTGAAGTGACATTTTTTTACTACATTTTAACTTCCCTCCATTCCCCAGTTCCGGTGTCAATCCTCCTCACCCCTCTTTCCCTCTCCTTCACCTCCCTCCTCCCCTCCATCCTCTTCACCCCTCTGCCTCTTGTCTCCTTTTCATCATCTTTCCTTTCCTTCCTCCCCCCCTATCTGCCTCCCCCTTTCCTGCCATATCCCCTCCCAAGTTCTTTAGCTTAGTCATCTTCTTCCTCTCCCACTTCATCTTAATTAACCAACCCAATTCCTCACCCTTTGTCCTCTTATCCTTCCATTAACCTAAAGTCAATTCAATAACCGAATTACATTTTCCCCCACTTTTGAAAGGCTGTACTTGTGTATCAACACACTCTTAAAAAGTCATATAGGTTTTATCTAATAATCTACGTGTTGGTACTACTTTGGTATCAATGCATATTTATCTTATGATATGGGGATTGCGGAGGATGACAAGAGAGCAATGATGAGAGTGAGGGTGGTGTGAAGTTGATGGATAGGATGAAGACTGATGATGATGCAGATTGTTGGGTTTGGAAGGAGCGGTGGACCGGTTGGCGACGGCGAAAGTGTACGTTGGTATGGAACGAGCTGAGGAAGGATTTGACAGGCAAGTTTTAAGAAGGGCTTTTGAGTTTGAGGCTGGGTGGTTGAGGCGGAGACGTCAAAGCAGATTGGAAGAAGAAGGGGAGAAGGAGAGTAGGAGGGTTGGGTGAGGATGGCGGATGCATTGGACTCAGGGATGGGAAGGGAGGGAGAAGGGCGGTTGCTGCGAGTTGTGATGTGAAAACCCGGCCACCCCAGTTCGTGGGGATTCAAACCAGATTTAAAAACTTGGAGTTACTACTATACTTAAAGCTTCAAAAATTAACTGCAAGTGTAAAAATATTGCAAGATCCCCTTGGTGGGGAGCAAATATGCAAATGGAAATTACTATATGTGCAAAATTAGTTGAAGCCAACAAATTTGGACTTGGGTAGGAGAAGTGCATTTTTAGTAATGAGGCCAATCAGAGCAAATGCGATGAGGTGAGCAATCTAGGGATGTAAGACTCCCATTTTCAGCATCATGTCACCTAAAGACCATATTTTGAAATTTGCCAACTGTAAACAGAGCCCCTTTATTTTTGCATGTCCTCTACGTCACTGAATGCCCATGGGTTTCAAAGCACCGGCCTTACACCACATATCCATTTCAATTACCCCACTCAATACCGGGGCCATTTCAATAGTCAGTAGGAATGGAAATCACAATGTTTGCTGGGATGTGTTATCTTTCCTCAGGTCATTTTCCCTGCGAGAAATGTTTAAAAAGTGTATGGCGAGCACAGCGAGCCAGGAAAATTTGCATAAGTTAAAAATTCCCATATGTATATCTAAGGCTTGCTTAGCATAAAATTATTGTGTCTTGGCAAAATGTGTCCAAAAACATGCTCGACTCTTGTGGACTAATGAGAACTTACTGCATCACCCCAACAATAAAAGATTGAGCTAAGCAATGCACCAGAAGGTTATTTATTTAAAGAAACTGCTTCCCCATAAATTTACATTTTCCTCTGACAATCTCAGAATTATGTTCCCTTCTAGGTTATGGAAAATCGTAAACCAAAAACATGTTATAATTTACACATTTGCGTGTGTGTAAGAACAGTGTCCATTTAAAAAGTAATGTTTGAGAAGTGAAAAACCAATTATGCATGGGAAGTGCTCATAATATCAGAACCCCATCAAAAATCAGAGAAAATAGTAATATGTAATTATTTATATAGTGTGGCTTTGAAGCTCAACATTTTAACTTTTGGACCTCCTCTTTTTACAAGACCCCTTTTTGTTTAAAACCACTCTCTTTGCCCTCCCTCCCCACGGGTGTACACAGTGATTCTTCAGGAGCAAAGGTTCTTGATAATTCTTGTAATTACACACATTAAACTCCACATTATTCCTCAATCTTTTTAAGTCATTTCCAAGTTAAAGTGCCCCTTCTCCCAATCCCAAACTTTCTTTGCCCTGCCCCTCCCCTACTGGTTGAAGACTCCCTTAAAGGTGAAACAAGAGATTTCAAGACCTACATATGTGGTCAGCAAAATGAGTCTGAAGTCTCCTCTAAACGAGGAAATTTCACCCCCCCCGTATGTGTGATTCCATACAGATAAGACACTCTATAGATTGTATTTTTTTGGATACATGTCAGCTGTCTAAAAGGTTGGAAAACAAAAGGTGATTGTGATTGCTTATATTCAATTATAAAAACAGTCGTAAATGCAATTGCTCCAATACAAAATTATGAAATTTTGCATTGTAATTTTTTACCAAAAGGAAAGAATTCTCAGCTTAAACCTTTTCAGATGGGGATATGTTTATTTACATCAGTACCGAACAGGCCATTCAAATATTTTAGGGGACACCGATATGGGAAATCTCCCCAGTGTCACCTTTTGTTACTTCAACAATTATTTGAATACCACAAAAATCTGACTGCATGTCATACCACATAAACTGGTAATTCTTAAACATTGTGTGAAAATTATAGTTTCCAAAAAATATACCCTCCAGAAATTATCAAATTCGCCAAAGGAGGCTTTAATATCATCAATCACTTCATTTTAAAGGAGGATGTTCTGCACAGAAAAAACATCAAACATACTGAAATATTACACTATAGAGCCATCACAGAGGCAACTTATGTTGTATGGACTTTTGTTTGCCCTCCAGATCAGTACATGGCGAAGAATACAAATACATGCACCTGGTTCCACTAAATATTTCAGACATTTCTGCAGGGTGATTCTTTTTATATTCTATGCATCAGTCTGCGGTTGTCTGAAGGAAGGCCAACTGTTAACCTATGACCTCCCAGTTGTCCATATGGAAATCATTCCATTATTTAAAATAATATTTAACATTTAAAACAGCCTATATAAACCAGACCATTTCCTAACAGCTGACTAACATATACCGGAACAGTCAGAAAGGTTGGTAATCAGTACAATAGAATGGATAATGGCCACTATCAAGTGACTGCATTGTTCATTTTGTTGGTTGTAGATTTATTACACCATATCGAAATGTGACATATGTGTAAAAGGTTCCGTTATAAGTGGAGTTGTGACTGCTTCGGGTTGGCCGGAAGATACATGTTAAACTGCACATTACTAAATGCGCATTACGCATTTGGAAAGTAGTTGAGAAGCCCGGGCCTCTGGGTCGGCTCAAATTCAGACTGTTTAAGTTTGATTCTGATCAGTGGCATAACCAGCCCTTTGCAAATGCGGGGGGGGGGGGCAGAAGGGTTGCCAAGGCATTTGCTAGGGGGCGAATTATTTGTGTCCTCCCATAGACACGTACAATGGGCAGTTTATTTGGGGGGGGGGTGGTGGCAGGAGGAGGACGGTGAACAGGGTTATGTGCGCGTGGATCATGCCCCCCCCCATCCACCTCGGCTGGATTAAGCCCTACTGATTTGATTTACAGTGTTTTGTTTTATAAACTGACTTGTGACTGGTCTCTTGGGGTTTTGTCTGTAATACATTTCTGAATGCAACATTCCTAACTGGAGTAGTTGAGAAGCCCAGGCTGAATTCTGATCGCCTGCTAGTGCTATTGATGCCTAAGTGATGTCAATAAAGTTCTGGCATTTTGCCAGACTCCTTGTGCAGACCCTTGTGCAAGGTCAGATGCAATGCCCAATGGGGCTACCAGGGGAACTACCGCTGGAAATAAGCCCAAAACTTTGCGGAATTGGAGTCTTCTCCCCGAAAACCCACCCCTAATTTCATAAGAAATTCCTAAAATACCAAAAAATATCAACCAACTTTGGGTTCCTAAACCCCCAAATACCACAGGGGAATTACAGGGTCAATGATGGATTGGTGCAAACATGTGGGAGGTGTGCTAAAATAAGGTGTTTGCCATTATTCATTCCAAAATCCGAATGTAGAGAATGCTTTGTCACAAACAAAAGTGCAAATCATTATTGTCTCATTTCTCCTCTTTAGCATTTGAAAATGCATGAAGCAACATGAATACACTTGACTTCAAGAGACATCTCGTTCAAACTTAAAAGGAACAAAGAGATCTTGCGGAGTGTTATTATATTGAAGAAAAATTTCTAGAGTCCTGTCACGTTTTACCAAAGGGATCATGTTGGATTGAGTTCTTAACAAGGCGAACTTGTAATTACGCGATGCGTAAAATCTGTCACCGCCGCCCAAATATTCGCGAACTAAGTGCATTTAAAAACTGCACCAGTCCACCCTTAATTTGGCAATCACTAGCTCGCCAAAAATAACTTGAAAGAAAATGGTTTCTTTGGTAAATGACTCAATAATCCTGAACTTCATCATGGCCAAATCCCTTAAATATCACTACATTTAGTAAAATATGATATTTACTCCTTTGGCAACACTATTTTTTAAAAAATCATGTGACCACATTTTAATCTGGATCCATACGGGGTTGGAAAGCGGCGAAACATTGAATTTTACGTATTTTCAACATTTTTCAGAAATTCACCGGCTGGCAACCCAAAAGAGTGACCCGACAACCAGAACTAAAATAAAATCGCCCCAACAAATCTAATCAGTCAGAGCACTCCCTCAGCACCGGCTCTCTTCCACCAAGTTACATCCTTATACGCCTTAACCAGAACTCCCGAAACTTGTTACCAACCTGGCGGTGAAAAAATTTCATAATTATCAAATTAGATACTTAATTAGCATATTTTACACCCAAAATTAATCAGGGTTAAAAAACTCATCAACCTGCGTCTTTCCACCAAGTTACAACATCATCGTAGCCCGTACGGAACTCCGATAAATTGTACACAATGTTGACATTTTTCTTGGCAATATTGACCTTTTTTCCCTTGACCTTTTTCCCCTACCCCCTGCCAGACCCAGGGAGGACCCTGGGGGAAGAATTACATGGTGAGTAGGGGGTATCCCCCCTCCTACAATAAACCAAGTTTGGCTACTCTAACTCCATCAGAACAAAAGATATCCCCAAATGTTCCGGTTTTAACATTTTTATCAAAAACGGACATACGGACGGACATATAGACGACGGAGCCCATTTTATAGTCCCCTCCCGAACTTCATTCGGGGCACATAAATTCTGGTCCATTCTGGGTGCTTCTGGTGTCTTTATTTCCAATTTTGACTGCTTCCTTAGTCCATTTGTAGGCCTTTATCATGTCTTTTGTATTTATTCCTGTCTAACAAACCATTGGTTTCCTAAGAAACTCCTCACCAAACAGTGATTTGAAAAATTTTGAAATTTTGCAGGAATAGCTTCAAGTGAAGGATAAGTCCTGTATATTCTCATAATTTACCATTTTCCAGCTGTAGAATTGACAGAAAAGAAGAAAACGCGTGTTCCAAGAAACGATAACTCCATTCAATTACGTGTTGTAGTAAGTGTCCGTTCGGACAGTAATGACTACATCTCCGATTCTGTCCTTATTAGTTTGCCTTTGCTTCTGGTCTTATCATTTGCAGGGTATGTTAGGATACCTTCACTTGTTACATACCATGCAAAAATCTGATTTTTGATGATTTGTTTTTCGATTATTGCCTGATTTAGCAAATCACTGATAGTGTCTTTAATGGGAATTCATTTTTTGTTTTCATACAGAAATTTCTTGAGTGTCCCACCATGTTTGGGACAACCTGCTCAGCATTACTGTTGAATTATATTGGCGATCTCTAATCACAATCCATTTTAAAAAGGTGTATTTGTGATTCCATCCACACCACTGTTTTATTCATTGATTGCACTAGATACCTTGAGAAAAACTTATTCACAAAATTGAATTGATCCCGATCTTGCGTTTTGCGTTATGAGCAACTGCTTGTTTCCCACGGTCCCATAGCCACTGTGCTGTAATTTCTGTCTGTTTATGGACAGAATACAAAATTGTGAATTTCTTACAGATACTCCGAATTTGCAGCATAAGATTTTGTACACGTGGATACTAAGGCTGAACGGTTCAGATGATATAAAAGTCTCAACGTTGTTCGGTAAGAGTCGTGGGGACGAGGTTGTGATCACCAAATTCCCATTTCCGCTCATGATATTTATATAGTTTAACTAGACAATTGACACACAACTGTGCAAAAATTCAGGGGCGCTCTTTTAAAAAAAAAAAGTGCTATTTTAGCTTTGAGTTTCTTGGACTTTTTTGCTACCAAAATATCTAATGAAAATAGTTTTGTTTACTGGCAATTACAACACCCTTTTGATTTCCTATATCTCACTATGCAAACTCAAGATTTTGACACCCCTAATGAAGTGCTGTTGTGAGTTTATTTCAACTTTGGCCCTCCATGATTTTTCTTGTGAAATTTTTGGCAGATTTGGGTATGACTGAGCGCTTTACAAGTTGTCGTCTTCCCAGCTTCACCATTCTCAAATTGCTTGCAAACCATCACTGATACTATGCCAACAAGGAGAAAAATACTGGTGCACCATTGTAAGACAAGATTTCATATGTTGGTACCATGCATCATTACATATGCTGGGGTCACACTCTGGGTATCTGGCCTGTTTACGGAGCAGAATTTGAATATTTATAACTCCAAAGATTAAATGGTCCAAAATAAGAGTGGCTATACACTAAGTGTAGTATTGTGTGTTATCAAAGGCCATTAGAGCAAGGAAGTTCAAATTAAAATAAAAATCTGTAAACAGCCAATGGCAGGATGGACGGTTGCTTTTTTCCAGGCTAAATAAAAGGTAGAGAAAAACGAGGGGAATAAAAGAGATTGTAACGCATTAGGCAAAGCGACGCGCGGCGCAGGGATAAGGAGGTTGAAAGAAAGGAGGAAAGGAATGAAATGAATAAGTCCCCTAGGGTATGTGCAGCTCTGGAGCGTTGAATAATATTGGTGTACATTGGTATGTTTATAAGTCTATACTTGACGCAAGAAGGTGGAGACCAAAAAATTCCACTACCAGTCTGCCTGCATGGAGTCACTTGGAAGCTCATTGGACTGTTGGACCCAACCTCAACAAAACTCCATATCGGGCAGTTAAGTGGTCGCCTAGGAGCTTATGAAAGACATACAATATACTTTATGTTGACTACTCTAGTTCATCTGGAAACAAAGTTATGTCAAAATTTTTACTTTTTTGTGAATGTTTCTCTCTTTTTATCTGTCCCCACCCCCTGTCAGACCTAAGGGAGGTTCCCTGGGGGAATGACTTACATGGTTAGTTGGGGGTTGTCCCCTCCTACAACATATCTAAGTTTTGACTACTCTACTCATCTTGAAAAAAAGTTATGGCAACATGTTTACCTTTTGGGTAATGTTGACCTTTTTGACATTTCCCACCCCCTGACAGACCCGGAGGAACCCCTGGGGAGATGAATTACAATGGTTAGTAGGGGCTTTTGCCCCCTAACAATATATCTAGTTTGGGTACTCTACCTCATCTGGAAAAAAAGTTATGTAAAATGTTTGTGCAAATAATTCATCTTTAAAAAAAGAAAAATTTGACCTTTTTTGACATTCCCACCCCCTTCAGACCCAGTGGAGGGACCATGGGGAATGGCTTTACATAGTTAGTAGGGGCTTGTGACCCCCTACAATATATCTAAGTTTGGGTACTCTAGCTCATCTGGAAAAAATTTATTGCAAAATGTTTACCTTTTTGGTGAAATGGTTGACTTTGACATATGTCCCCACCCCCTGTCGACCCAGGGGAGGACCCTGGGTGCAATGAATTACATGGGTTAGTAGGTGCTTGTGCCACCTACATATTCTAAGTTTGGTACTCTACCTCATCTGGAAACCAAGTTATGGCAAATGTTTTTACCTTTTTGGTGAATGTTGACCTTTTTTTGAACATTTCCCCACCCCCCTGTCAGACCCTGGGAGGACCATGGGGGAATGGATTACATAGTTAGTAAAGGCCTTGTGTCCTCCTACAAGATATCTAAGTTTTGGGTACTCTAGCTCATCTCCGTACATCCAGACATTGCCATTTCATATGCCGGATTTTGCTACGCAATCCGTCCAAAATTATATTTCAACCTCAAAGTTGTATCAAAATAAATAAAAATGCACATATGTGGTGTCACAACCACACACACACCCTTGCACCACACACACACATAAACACACCACCAAAGGCATACATGTAGCATACCCGCACACTGACATGGGCACTCACTGAAATGGTATTTTTCAGTCGAGGTATGTAGGATTTATTTGGGTGGTGCAGACTTTAAAAAAGTTGATTTTTTTGTTGGTAAAAGTGGATCTAACCCCCTAAAATGGTCCTTTTTGGACTTTTTGAGCATTTCATCACAAAGTGGTTCAGACTTTTTTGTCAAATATTTCAGGCAAAACGTGGACGTTTTGCCCCTGTTGTGGATTGGGCCTGTTTCGTCCTGTGTTCAGCCCTACTGACTCCTTTTTTGGCTTTTTTTTCAACCTAATCCGAAATTTGGCAGACAAGCAGCCTTCATTTTGAAAGGAGAGCATAGCTCCGGAGCTCCTCAAAGAGCTCCTTCTAAACTGTCAGGATTGTTATTTTTTGAGCTCCTTGCTTCTTCGAATGTCTGTTTTAAGGCTTGGAAGTTGACAATCGAGCTCCTTTATCATGCTCCTTGGTAAAAATGGAGTGTGATTAACAGAGCTCCAACAATTTCTAGATGTAAATTCCTGAGACAAGGGGGAATGGGTTCAATCCCCCATTTGAATAACATACAAAATAATCATTGCTGCTTTAAAAGACCCTAACACCCCAAAATACCAACACTGTGCTTCAATTCCATGGTATTTTGTGTATTTGAGGTTACCTAATATCTTGCCATGTACAACTTTCTGAAGGAAAATCCGACATGGGTATTATAAGAGGTAGGTAGATACATAAGGTATTGTTGATATAATTAGGCCTAAGTTAAAGCTTAAGGTCTTGTTTTTCAAAATTAAAAGATTGAAATGTGGTTATGAGATTTGTAAAGGAATATTTCTACTGATTATTCACTTGGGCATTGACACATAAAGGTTACACTTAAATGATTATTGCTCAATATTCATTAGGCTTAATGGTATTCGATGTTGAAATGTTTGAAATGTGTGGATTGTATTTTGCTATCAAGTTGATTTTAGCTGAGACTAATTACAGTCTCGTCTCGCTTAGTATCAATAAGTTTTGTCAGCTCATTGTTTAATATATGATTATTATGTTTCTAAATGTTTCAAGCATTTATTAATTTTTCATTGGGATTTGACTGAGATACCTCTCAGATGTGAGAGAAATTATGTGATTTTAGTGTTCGTCATAGCCATTTTGTAAATATGTGATTCTTATTTTTTAAGTTTCAACAGCTGTTGGGAAAATTTCCAAGGGGCGAAAGAGGATAATAATATGTTAAATGCCTATGTATTCAGGTGTTTAATCTATGGAAATTGGTTGATTTTTTTTACATGTCAAGTATCATAAGATAAATATTATTTTTGACAGGTTTAGTCATGTACGGTGTAACCATCGACGCACAACACCAATAACAATGAAAAAAAAATAAAAATTTAAATAAAATTTCTGATTTTTAAAAAAAAAAAAAATTTCAGATTTTTTTTTTATGCATTTTTTTTTTAGAATTTTTTGTTAGCATTTTTTAGATTTTTTTTATAACACTTTTTTTTCGCCTTTCACACCCCACCTTTTTCGCCTTTTTTCCTTTTTTTGGTTTAGCACTTTTTTTTAAAGATTTTTTTTTTTTTCACTAGATTTTTTTTGTTGGCGTCATTGGTACTGCTTTGTGCAAAAAAATTGGATGTGAGGGAAAATAAAATTTTCGCTATGTAAATGGCTGGGGATACCACTCTGGATAACCAGCCACGGCGGGGGGGAGACGAGCGATGCGCTGTTTTGTCTTCCTACTGTAGCCTGGCCCTTCCGTGCATGGGTATGGCTATACTGAACCCGCTATGCCGTATATTGCATGTATTACTCATGTGGCATAACTTAAAATTCGCAGCATAATTCGTCTCATATTAGACTGTTCACCCACAAAATGTGATCATTTTGCTGTTTGTTGGTGGATGGGCGAATGAAATGGAGGGCAGTATCTTATTTAAGCCTCTTGCCTTCACAATTTGGGACCCCCTAGCTTACTGAAAAGCTCACTTCTTCATTTCCAGTAGTCTGGTGTGGAAACGAGTGTTCCATAGATAACCACCTGCTCACTCGCTACGCCTTTACCTCTTCATTAAAAACTAACCGATACAATTAGGCACCATTATCACCCCCATCCCCCACTCCTTAGTCCCACGACAGCCTCTAAGCCCTTGTAGACTACGGGAACGTCTCCGCAACCTGCGCCGTCCCTATTGTCCAATCTCCTCGTTGGACCTCACCCTCTCCTATGTCTAACAATACTTTGTCCCGAGTCCCGTAACAACATTTGTAGGTCATGAGCGGCCCAACTGGAGAAAAGACGCGTGTGCTAGCTTAGAAGAGCCGTATTCCCTGGGCGCGTGGTTTAAAGCCCATTCATCTCGATTACCACAAGCTAGTAATCGCGTGTCGGCGGGGGGAGGAGCGTTCCGGAATAATACCCCCCCCCCCAACTACTACCTATTTTTCTTTTCCCAAAAAGAAATTCCTTTTTCTAGACGGGTATTAATTTCAACTGTTATTGTTGATCCTAACTCCCTGTTTTATCCCCCATTGCATTTTATACAGCGATTGTCTAGGGAACGGGTGGTATCCGTGGTATAACAGGAGGCAGTGGCAGGGGGGGGCGAGTGTTTCCCCGCTCAGAACCCTTGCCCAATTGCCCCCTCCCCGCAGCCCCCCAATAAACTGACCGTTAATACAGTGTCTATGGAAACGCCCCAAATTTCCCCCGTCAGAAAATTCATCGGCGCCCCTTCTGCCCCCCCCCCATTTGAAAAGGTCTGAACAGGACTATAATATTTCTATGGCTTTTATTTAATTGTAAGTTCATCCTTGGTCATTTTAGCGAAAAAAATGTACGCACTATGGTTGTTCCATCAAAGTCAAGGGTGTGTGTGTGGTGTGGGGGGTGGGGGGGGTGGTTGCCACCTGCTTAGACCTTATTTGTAAAATGGCCCAAATGGTACGTAGTTTAATTATGATGCTACTATAAGCCAATATGAACAATTTTAAATTATCCATTCTTATTTTTTAGATTATTGTGTTTACTTTCTATTATCTCACCAGTTATGATGTTCACTAATTACGTCATATTAAAACTTTATGTTTGTACTTTGATTTGAAGAAAGGACAGGTGTAGCTACACAGTGATATACCAAACAGATGATGTTTGTCCCTTATTACGCAAAAATCGGGGGTGGGTTTGTAACCCCCCCCCCCCCCCCGACGGTCGAATTTAGTAGAAAAACCGTTTGGGTGGACAAGTCGTAACTACACAAGAAGGT
This sequence comes from Ophioderma brevispina, assembly GCA_023653785.1. Classification (NCBI taxonomy): domain Eukaryota; kingdom Metazoa; phylum Echinodermata; class Ophiuroidea; order Amphilepidida; family Ophiodermatidae; genus Ophioderma; species Ophioderma brevispina. The sequence goes on from JAMKCH010021547.1 coordinate 30,128, forward strand.
TTCTTTATAAGATTTTTCCCATTATAGGGCCTATGAAATTAGTAAACTACTCTATCAATTATCGCCAGGAATTTGTGAAAATCTCTATTGCTGCCTAGATCCTTGGGTTTTAACAACCTGCCATATAACCCCATATAACATACTATTAGACATCAGATGTACTATGATAATGTTTGGTCTATATATTGTCAGCTATATTATCTGGGGCTCATTATTTAAAGTGCTTTTAGGAGTTAATTGACAAAATGGATGTTGATACAATTAATTTAGCCTCAAATTTATCCCATTTTTTAAGTGTCCCTGGTGAATTTGACATAAGTGCTATATTTGAATTTTGTTTTCGGGGAAAATAAAGGACTTGGCAGCCTTGAATTCTGTTGTTCTTAATATTAAAAAAAAAGAAAGGGGGACGTATGGTATAACAATTGTAGGCATTAGCCTGGGCATGGGCCCGAAAATTGGCTTCTTGCACCACCTGGTTTATTGCTCCAGTGGTATGATTGATACTTGTTGCATTGCACCATCGATATCCACGCCGCGCCTGACCGACACTACCTGCCCACATTCATACATCAGTCTCTTTTTTCAGTGAGTTAGGGAAATGACTCACGGGTGGCTAAACAAGACATTCACAAAAACTTTACTTTTTCTTTTTTGAATTTTGGTTTTCTTTTTCGGTTTTTTTGTTTTTTTAAGTTTGGGGGGGGGGCGGTGAACAAGGAGGTTGCTGGAGGTGAAAGCTTTGGAATTTGAATGTTTTGGTTAGAAGTTTTCAAATTATGGGGGTGGGGGTCAAGGGTATCGAGCCACCCCCCCACCCAAACCGCACCCCCCCGCATCAAAACAAGGCTAACTGTATTGACGCGATGGCGTAAAATATGTCCCCGTCCGAATATCGCGACTCAACTACATGCCACTAAAACTGCACCCGTCCACCCTTAATTTGGCCATCACTAGCTCCCCAAAAATATGGTTACTTAAGAAAATGACTCAAGAATCTTAAATTCAGCATGCAAAAATCACCTGAAAATTCACTAACAACTTTAGTAAAAATATGATAATTTACTCAATGTGGCAAACCATTTTTTGAAAAAAATCCTGTGATCACATTTTAAATTTGGGACCCATACGGGGGTCTGGCAACGGCGAAACATTTGAATTTTACATTTTTCACATTTGCCAGAAATGTAAACAGTCTGGCAACCCAAAAGCAATGACCCACATTTACAACTAGAACTAAAAAATTCGCGCCAAATCTAATCAGGTCGAGAACTTCTCAGCTCACTTCCTTCCACCAAGTGGCAACACGATTTTTGAAAAAATCCATGTGAATCACATTTTAAATTTGGGACCCCTACAGGTCTGGAAAGCGGCGACACATGAATTTTACATATTTTCACTTCCAAGAACTGTAAACAGTCTGGCAACCCAAAAGAATGACCCACATGTAACACCTAGAACAAAAAAAATTCGCCCAAAATCTATCAGGTCGAGAACTTCTCAGCCCAATTCCTTCCACCAAGTTACATCATTATCACCTTACAGAACTCCAAAAACTTGTTCCCAGGCCTTCGTGGAAAATTTAATAATTATGCAAATTAGATACGTAATTTAGCATTATTTTACCACCCACACTCTAATCAGGTTGAGAACTCATCAAACCGCTTCTTTCCACCGTGTTACATCATCGTAGCCTACAGAATCCACTAATTGTACACAAGGTTGACATTTTCTGTGCAATATTGACCTTTTTCCCCTACCCCCTGACATACCCAGGGGAGGAACCCTGGGGGAATGATTACATGTGGTAGGTGTATCGCCCTCCTACATATAACCAAAGTTTGGCTACTCTAGCACATCCAGAAAAAAAGATATGCCCAATGTTCCAGGGTGAACATTTTTTATCACGGACTACGGACATACAGACAACGGACATACGGACGGACATACCGACGGACATTACGACGGAGCCCATTTTATAGCCCCTCCCGAACTCGTTCGGCGTGGACAATTATTGGGGTGCCAAGCCCCCGTTCCTAAGCCAATCCACAACAAACAGCAAATGATCCCGATTTGAATCTAATTTGGTGTGAGTTCGTCTTATCGTGTCCAAACACCGTGGCACTCAAATATGATGCCAGCCATAGCCATAGAGATGTTTAGGCTTCAGGCTACAGCAGCGTATGGCTGCTTCACTTTCCCCAAGTTCTTGTCTGTGGCATTGTTGGCTCCTGGACAGACCAAGATTGTTTCTATTGCCTGTGTAGTGTCCTGTACTCCTGTTCTGCTTCCCGCATAGCCCACTTCTGCAGGGACACTCAGATCGGCCAATTTTGTGTGGGTTTCTAATGATGCGAAAAGTAATGCATGCAACACGGCATTCTAAAAGCGAACAAACAGAGACTCGTCTCCGGCCAGTAACTCCCTCCCGTGGCTGGTTCCCGGCTTTTGTATCCCCAGCCATTTATATAGCGAAAATTTTATTTTCACTTCAAATTTTTTTTTTTTTTTCGTACAAACGACGCCAAAAAAAAAAAAAAAATCCAAAGTGAAAAAGAAAAATTCCAAAAACAAAAAAACAAAAATCTTCGGATATAAATTCTTGAAAAAAATTCTAAAAAAAAATACATTCTTAAAAAAAATTCTAACATTGTTAAAAAAAAAAAAAAATTCTAAAAAAAAATAAAATTCTAAAAAAAATAAAATCTAAAAAAAATTTTACTTTTTTTAAAAAAAAAAAATTCTAAAAAAAAAACAATCGAAATTTTTTTTTTAAATCCAAGTTAAAAACATCAAATTTAATTGTTTTTGTTTTTTTTTTAATTTTCATTTTTTTTTTTTCATTTTTATTTTTATTTTTTTATTTGGCGTCTGATGGTACAGCCGTAGTCCCAGGCAAACACTTTAAAAACGTGCAATGAGAGTTTCAAATAACAGTTGTCCCTAAAAGTGAAAATTCTGATTTTGGCACTGGTTGTAAAGCTTTCAAGAACTATCAAAAATATCCATATGACAGGTATTAAGCTGAGAACTGTTTTCTTTGGTACAAAAATTGTGAAATTCTAATTTCAGACCTGACCACTGCCTCATCGTGAAAAAAGAGGAATTATTCTCAAAAAAGCTGAAACATACGTGAATTTGGGGAAAACTGCTACAAAAGGGCCTGAATATAATACAAAAAAAAATCGTAAATTTGGGCAAAAAAAGACGGAATTCAGCTGGAAAGAGGAAAAGTTTCATGTCTGTAATTTCCTCCTAAGGAGCGAAGGAATTCAGCATGTTTTTTATTGAAATATAGAGCATAACAAACACATTTTGTTTTCATTTAAGTTACACTTATTTCTTAACCAAATACGATTGGGAATCTCTTCAGTGTCTTATCTATATGAAATCACTACACATCACAGAAATATGATGACTTTAAATCGCTCATTGCACCTTTAACTTATCCATAAAATAGGTTTACATCTTTTAAGCAAAAATCACACATTCTGTTAGATGAGACTCGAGAGTACAAACTAATCAGTGTGTGATTTGTCCAGCTTAATTCTGCCCCTTCCTTTTTGAATGATTTTTATTCTTCATGATGTTTTGGCTCAAGTTTAATTTCACCTGTTTGTGTACTATTAAATCTTCAATATGGTAATGTGACATACTGTCCCGATTATTTTTATTCTAAATTGACGATGCACTGTATGGGTATATATTTTAATTTTTAAAAAAGGACTTTTTCAAAAGTTTAAAGGTGCCCTACCCGATTACAACATATTTTAATAGTTTTCTGTTCTTAGGAAAGGGCTATAAACCAATCTACTTTGCTTCAAAATGTTCATTTGAACCAACGCTTGACATTTAATTGTGTATTACAATAGCCCACTGTACAAATATTTTCCTATGACCCTAACAACCATATGTTATCCTGTACCACCATAATGGGAATAAAGTCATTCAAAATATTTTGCAGCTGAGATGAAAAGTAAGACTAAATGGGTGTTGACGGTAGGGTCGATGCTGATGATTGGGTAAAGGTGCTTGTTCCGATTTAATGTCTATTGTGTTTTTCTACTTGAATATGAGAGCCTGCTTGCCATATGCCCCATCAATACCGGGGGAAACAATCCACGTGGGGGGTACTCACATATGAAATGGATGTGTTAATGCTCCCGCTTGCAAACCCAGGGCATTCGGTTGACAGTGGACGAAAAATAGGGGTCTTTGAGTGAGAGACAGCCAAATTGCCCCAAAAAGGGGTTGACCGATGACAACTTTGGCAAAATTTTCCAGAAAACTGGGTCCTTTTGGGGAGATTTTTGCAAAAGTTTTCTAAAAGATAGATGTCTTAGGGTCCTTTGGGTGACAGTGTTAAAATTTTGACAAAATATTCGGGGTCTTGGGTAAAATTCAAATTCTTTGGGTGACAACGATGCTGAAAAGGGGGTGTCTTAAACCTTACTACGTGTCACTTCCAAGATGGCGAGTGGCGGCTCAAGTGCCCCCCCCCCCAGTTTTTTCATGCTAGAAGCAATGCTAAAAATTGTGTTTTTTTTGTTTGTATCTTGGAATGAAATGGATTTGAGGGCTCAAATTTCAGGATGACAAGATAAAATACGGCCTTTCATATGAGATCAAAAATAAACTTCTGGGTAAATCGGGGGAGTCCCAAAGACAATCAGAACCACACACAATGTTGTATTACATCAATTTTAAGAAACATTTCATATTATCACTATTTTTGCTATTAAAAATATAAGGAAGTGGTAAAACCATCACGCACCAATTGTGCTGGCCCTGATAGTGATTATGCAGCCGAGCCAATGGACATGTTAATTTATCAATTATGCAATTCCAGACTCCACCACAGTAGGAGGTGTATGCACACTGCATATGATTTTTAATTGTCTACATGCCTGTGTACACTTCCTCTCCAGCAGTGCCACACAGGTCCCGGGGACACGCTTCATGATATTGATCTGCACCCATACCAGTATGCGCTGTATGCCCTATTTACCATAACGGTCATTAACTTAATGATTGGGAATAAAATTTGGTGGATAACCTTTGGGTCTTTATGCAACAGAGACATCTTCTCTGTGGAGTGATCATACTGCCACTCATTTTCACAACAAAATTGAATTCTTCCATTGGCACCGTGGACTGTATTGATTTTAATATCCTTGAAGGAAACTGAATGATTCTTATGTGGAACAGAAAAGAAAAGGTAATGAATAATTCATCACAGCTGGGTCCAAAAGGCAAAGCTACTCATTTGCATATCTTACGTGTAGCCAGATCTATAATATAACATGTGTAAGGCATAGCCTGGGCCCCATAGCCAGACATAGCCGCCAGTACATCAAATTATTTCTGCACAAAAAACGATTTTCCACTTTCCAGTAATGTGTCCATCAGGCGGTCAAATGCGATCACAATTACATCATAAAATGACACTTTGCTCTAGCGAAGTTATCGTTCTGAAAGCAACATATTCATTTTATTTTCACACAGTTTGTAACTGAACAATTCAATAACAACATACATTGATGTATGAATTCACTCTAACTCCGAAAATGTGACCGTTTCATTTTAACACTATATTTTAATACGAAGGAGTGAAAGATAAGCTACATAAAACTGATTTTAACTTACCATTATCTGCTATAATCACCCAGTCACAAACACTAACTTTGGCAGAAAAGTTCATCAAGTTTTTACGCCGGTCCCGGTCCAATCATTCGACATCGCTTGCAACAGCAAAAATCTTCTGCAAGGTACGGATACACACCACAATATACACACACGTTGTGTATACACCGGCCGTCGTCGGGTCACTGCATAAATAAATGTTGCCACATTAAATAACTACTCCAATTAACTAGATTGGCGATAGCCAATGCGGTTCACGAAATGACGTTTTATAGTCATTTTGAGATCCAGAAAAAATAGAGAAAAAAAATAAAAGAATAACAACGGAACTGACACATTTTAGATGTCAAAGAACGCAGAAACTTTAACAACTTATAGGCCTATCATACACGGTTTTTGTAGGATTTTGTCCGGTATGTACCATTTAAGATTTTGAAGTACTACTCTCTAAATGCAAACGAGTGAATTTCACCACACTCTTTTAGAGTGACTACAGGGCCACTCTGAAAAGAGTGAAATTTCATACCTTTCAAAAAACATTTTTTGATCAAATTTTCTCTTGATTATTTACAAAATGATAAATTGTTATTATTTTTTACATTCTCAAGAAAAAATTTGAACAAAAAAACATACTCTTCAAAGTGTTTGAAATTTCACTCTTTTCGGAGTGGGCCCTGTAGTCACTCTAAAAGAATGAAATTCACTCTTTTTGCATTTAGAGAGTATAGGAACCTTCTTTTGGTGTGTGCTACAAAGAACCCTATGAAGATTCATTAGGTAGACAAAAAATAGTTATTTAGCCAAAAAGATGGGAAATTGTCAGAACCTTAAATTTTCGAATCCCTTCAAAAGTTCTTTATTGAACAGAAAGAAATGTTTTAGGGAAGCAATTATTTTAGAACCAATTTAAACTTGTTTTCACTGTAAATAACAAGGAGTAAAAATGGGGATTACCCTGATATATGAAGTAAAATCTTAGTGAAATATGAGTAAATCTTATCCAACAATGAGTAAAGTTTACTTCATTTTGATTAAGAGATTACTCAACATATATGAGCACACATCAAAGGGGGAGTTTCCGTAACCTGATCCATCTGACACACTTTTTTCTGACACACTCATGAATTCGGAAACCTTAACGGAATACTGAAACCTGTGCTTTATTCCGTGAAGGGTTTCCGAATTCATAAGTGTGTCAGAAAAAAAAGTGTGTCAGATGGGTCAGGTTACGGAAACTCCCCACCAACGAAAAGTTTCTATAGGTCTAGATCTTCTAGGTTTTCTGTACAGTAATTTAGGGTGTTACATAGAGGACAAAAACGGGTTTCTAAGTTGAGATTTCGAAATATAATTTTTATATAGAAGCTCGGAGAAACGCCTAGGAAAGCGAGAGGTTCCGGGTTCGAGACCGTGTATTTTTCGTCTTTATTTAGTTCTGTGCTCGCCAGTTTCTCCGAGCTTCTATATAATATTTACCAAGTTAATTTCTCGGGTTGTATCATTTACTTGATCCTCGCGTGCATTGAATTGAGTTTCGCTTCGTCATAGATTCTGCTAGAATCATGCATTAAGGCCCTCCCATTCTATAATATGAAATATAATTTTGTGTGTATTCATTCAAAATAGATAGCCACCTAAATAAAATGCTTTATTCTAAAGTTTGAGATGAATCCGATTTTTCGTTTTGATGTAGTAGTAAACACTTCTGTATCTTATTATTTTTAACAGTTGCCAAGGATACTGTGATATGTATGGCCAAAATTCCGAATCCGGAAATTTACTACAAAGATACGATTTTATATATGAAGGCCGTCGATTTCACACAGTATGTGGACAAGCATTATGAACATGCAAAAACGTGGTATGTTAGAAAATTGAGGGCGCCTTCTTCTGTAAATATCCGAGTCACCCTAGTGTAAAGATTGTAATATTCAAGAAGGAATTTTTAATACAATATATAGCAACTCCAATAACCATGATAACTGTACAATGCGAGTTAGAACCCTGTATTACGATGGTTGCGGTGCAACGAGAGATTTCACATATCATATTGTCCTTAAAAAATTGAAAGTACTGGAGCTTTTCATCAAAATATCCCCATCTGAATAAGTTGAGAAATGATTCTAATTTCGTATAGGAGCAAATACGAAATTCAGCCTATGTTTTATATTGAAATATAAGCAAATCAAAATCACTTTTTTTCTCACTTTTAAGACATTTCTGTAGCAAAATACAAGGTAAGAAATCTATTGAATGTCTAATCTATATGAAATTACTCCAACTATTACCACATATTGGGGTGCCTCAAATCTCCCGTTGTCACACATTTAACCCAGGGTTGGCAAGCGTGTTTAATTGACATGCAGGCCCATACGAAATTTCTAAGAAAAAATTCGTCTATAAAAGCTTATAAATATAATCCCCCCAAAAAAGTCCTTCAACAAGAACAGTTTACAGGTTATGAAATGGAAAAACAAAACTTGAATTTATAACAAAATAGTATAAGTTGATTTTTTTTAAACAATAAATAGTAACAGCTTTAAATATTTCAATGTCAAAGCACACAGGAGTAAACGCGGTGTAATGAATACTCTGCCGTCAGGTATTAACACAATCATCAAACCTTAATGTCAAACCAGAGACATTATATCGTGACTTTAATGGTACACCTGGTCGTATATTTTCATGTATAGATCATATTTGCCTGGAATACAATTACAGTTTATCATGATTGTCCTTTTAAATGTAAACTTCTTGCCAATGCACACTGACTGTAAAAAATGTCAATTTTTACAGCCAGAAACCGGGCCAAGAAATTACCGTAAAATGAAAGTTTATTTTGCCTGGAAATGAATCAATTCAAAACACTTCATCATAACGATATAAGCTTTAGTATATTTGGTGAGATTTGACAGGGATTGTGAAAGTGTGTCGTGAATAAAAACGGACTGAATACCCTTACCCCGGACCATAGGCAGGGAATCATAGGTCATAACTAATATACTTTCCGCAGTGCCACATTATTCAGTATTTTTAGTTGCGGTCGTAAACTATATTCTTCAAAATAAGCTTTGGGCCACCCTGATTTTTTTACTTTAAAACAACATGGCCGCCAAAATAACATTCTTACTAAGGATCGGCTAACATGTATTTTTTTCGTTGTGAAATTCACACAAAACTAAAAAACACAAATACAAAATTTTAATTTGCAAACACATTATAGGTCTTTGCTTTTGACAAAGTGAAATTTCAAGTGATGCGAAAAAATTCAAAATGGGCGCCAAACGCTCAATAAATTGATGGATTACCATGAGCAGTGGCGGCGCCAGACCATCTTTATGGGGGGGGGGGGGGGGCCAAGGATTTTTTTTTTGGGGGGGGGCAAAAGTGAAATTCGGGGGGGCAAAATATCACAATTTGGAGATTTTAACCAATTTTGGCCCAAATCGTGATTTTTCCCCCAAAATTGTGATTTTTGGTCCTAATCGTGATTTTGCACCAAAAATCCGTCATTTTCTTTTTTCTTTCGGCCCGGGGGGGGGGGGGGGGGGCTGGTTTTGTTTATGGAAGATGGGAGAGGCTCGTCTGTGTAAATTAAAAAAATACTGCAAATTGATCTTTTATGGCCTAAATATAAAGACTATTAATATAGATCTATGATATGGAGTGTTCATAGTCGTTGTGTTGTGGTGGTGTGAAAATACTGTCAATCTTACTTTTTTACAGTTTTACTGGCAGCATTCTTGCCAACAAAAACAACAGTACCGTAAAAATTTACAGTATAGGCCTATAATTTAATCAAAAGCTATTACAGAACGCGTTGTAGATAGAGGGAAAAACCTGTAAAATTTACAGTATTTTGCCTGTAAATTTAGTATTTTATTTAATCGTATATATAATGGAAAAATTATTAGATGGTATTAATAATATTTAACTCAAATTATTTTAACTTTTAAAAAAAAACTCAATTTAATTAAATTTAGTCATAGACCTGGGAAATGTGACAAAACTTCACAGTATTTTGCTGCAGTATTCCAAATGACAGCCAAATACTGCCATCTTCTAGGCTTCTTTACAGTATTAGTTTACTGTACATGGCGTGCAATGTGAAATCATCACGGGCAAAAAACATTTTGACCCTCCTCCTTTATTGCCGCGGGACTAAACAATGTTTGGACACCCCTGCTTTGGGATAGACGCAAAACTGTTTGAAAATCCTATGCAAACTGGTCCTATATACATCGCAACACATGTGGTGTTTGTAGAATCGAAAACTGAGGGTTCATTGCCAAGAAAATTCTCTATAGAACCTTATAAGCTTTAAAAAGAACCCTTCCAGAGTTCCCTTGAAAGATTCTTTGCAGAACAGAAAGAAAGTTTTATTAGCTAAGAAAATAATCTTATAACTCAAGAAAGTGGATTCGTCACATTTTGTCCAATTATGCAAATTAGTGACACAAATTTTGGGAATGCGGCACCCCTAAACTCACCATATTGTATCATCTACCAAATTGCAGCTCAATGCATAAATGCGGTATAAAGTAGACGAATCGCATTTTGAATGCAAATGTGTCACAAAGCTATACAGCGTGGTAGAACCTTGAGAAGTTTCAAGTTAAGGTATCAATTGTGTTTAGGTGACAGGAAGATATAGAATGGATGGATAACGAGGCAATGTTTAAAGTTGGGGATTCCTCATCCCCCACGGTCCACTACCACCATCGTCGTGCAGCGAGAACTACAATGTATATAGGCCTAGTTATGAACCAGGATGCATGGGATATCATCATAGAGTTCTTGCTATATATGAATGTGGATTTTTATGTGATATTGTAGAAAACTTATTGTCAAGAAATATTTCATCAATTGAATCGAGTTGGATAGAATTAGATGCCATGGCCATTGGTGATCGGGAGGCTTTGGGGCCTGGGGTTCCTAAAAATGTTACAATGTTTTGCTAAAAAAATGTATAAAATCAACTTATTTTGGCATGGCTGCAAGCGTGCAAACTCGCATTGATCCACGAGGCCGCGCGAGGCCTAAATTATATAACAAATAAACTGGAGGAAACTGTTAAGACACTTTTCACACCAGCGATGACAACTTTGCCAAGTATTATTCATGTTGTTGTCAGAGACTCCTTGTAAAGTTTTGAACATCTTCAATTTCTTTAAGCAAATTTTATAGTCTCCCTGAAAATAACCCAGGTCTTCCCATTAAGCAATACAATGTTAGATCTGTATACACAACATGTAAAACAAAATACATGTACTTTTATGAGTTGCGTTTTAAAATTAACAAATTGGCCATACAGATTTGAAAAGCTTTTTCACTGATGTTTGCATCTGCAATTGTAACTGTGATAATTATAGTTAAAATGCACACATGCATGGAAAGATTTGGAAAACAGGTTACAAAGTATCATCTGTATAATTTTATTTCTATAAGACAAAACAAAATTGTGAACAAATTTATAATACTTGCGGGATACTAACATGCTATGAACTTTAAATTCATTTTTGGAAAAAAAAATTGGACATGTTTGTAAGGTAGCCTTGATGATTTGAAGTGCAAAGCAGATGAATATGGGGTAATTTAGTTTGTTGTTCATGATACATTTCTTATTTCTTCCCGTTTCTTCCAATTTCTTCCAGTTCTTCCGGAAGAAACTCGAAAAAACCCTTTTCCTGATTCTTCCATTCTTCCGGGAAGAAATGGGTTTCTTCCGGAAGTTTTCGAACAAAGCAAAACTATGTTCATCGGCGAAATCCTGGATGAAATATAAGTTTTCGGTCGAAAACTGCGATATTCAAAACTATTTCAATAATTCGAGGGAAAAGGTTTTCAAGTGATAAACCAACATCGTAAAAAAAAAACAAGTTTAAGGCCTATCGTGTGAAAAAACTTTTTTTTTTTAAATCCAAGAACTGAAAAAACGGACACCCCTCCTGAAAATAGCAGGGAGTGTCTGTGTTAGGAAAGTATATACAGATATGAGCTTTCTCGTTTAAAAATAGGTGTCTTTTACATCCACAAAACTTCGAGTTGTACTTCAAGGGAATTTTAAGACGTGCATTTATTAGAAATAAAATAAACAGACAACTGGCAACTCAAAATAAATGTGACAGCAGTGGAGATGGACAGGTGCCTTGAGTTTTTTTTTTTTTTTTTTTTTATTAAAATCATTTTGAATTTACATCTTGGTCAAGTCAATCTTCTTACAAATAGTCATTGTGAATTTTGTTTTATGAACCACGGGAGGTTACTTTTCTGACCTTGAGTACGTCTCGTAACAGAAAATGATAAACCAACATCGTAAAAAAACAAGTTTAAGGCCTATCGTGTGAAAAAACTTTTTTTTTAAATCCAAGACACCCCTCCTGAAAATAGCAGGGAGTGTCTGTGTTAGGAAAGTATATACAGATATGAGCTTTCTCGTTTAAAAATAGGTGTCTTTTACATCCACAAAACTTCGAGTTGTACTTCAAGGGAATTTTAAGACGTGCATTTATTAGAAATAAAATAAACAGACAACTGGCAACTCAAAATAAATGTGACAGCAGTGGAGATGGACAGGTGCCTTGAGTGAGTTTACTGATTAGAAGCTTTTTAGGCCAAGAAAATGGTAGGAAATTCTATCGAACTGGTCATCACTTTTAATTTTTGACTTGATTTGTGTGTAGGAAATGAAACATAGAACCAATATGCAGCGTAAGAAAAGTCAGTCTGTTGTTGATTTTATGTTTGAGCGTGAGACAAGTAAGGAGGTTTTATTGCGACGTACGTTCGTAAGCGACAGGCTCGCCCACCGCAGGACTTTGTACAAGAGGAACCTGGTGGGCCACTTTGGCTGCGTCAATGCTATTGAATTCAGCAACAATGGAGGAGATTTCTTGGCTTCGGGTAAGTTTATTTTGATAAAATTAAATAACACGACCCTTCTCGCAGATTTGCCATGCATGGTCCTGGCACAGTGAAGCACACGTACACTACAAATCACCAAATATTTTGGCTAAAACTATGGGCAATCCACAGCCCCTTTCCCCGGGGCCCCGGGCCAGGCTCCCCCCTCCCATTTACCTCAGGCTCAAAGGTAAAAATTGAAATTTCTATTATAATCTCAACCTGTGATTCAAGTCAGTATGTGAGCCTAATCTAATGTGCAAATTCGATCTACTCTAGAAAAAATTTGTAATTTTGTATTTTTTCTGTCCGTACTGTACATCAGACCTTCATTTTTGAGGAGAGCAATAGCTCCGGAGCTCCTCGAAGAGCTCCTTCTAAAGTGTCAGGAGTGTTATTTTTCGAGCTCCTTGCTTCTTTGTAATGTATGTTTTAAGGCTTGGAAATTGAAAATCGAGCTCCTTAGGCTTATCATGCTCCTCGGTAAAAATAGGAGTGTGATTAACAGAGCTCCAACAATTTCTAGATGTATTGGCCTGGTACATAAATTAAAACAGTGGATTTGGAAGTAGCCTTTTCTTGAGGATATCTAGTGAAACTGTATGTGCTAGGATCACACATTTCATGATCCGCAGCCTGGTCCCCCAGACTTACCTCAAAATAGTTGGGACTTTGAACAGTTGCCAGTATACTAATCTGGGTTCAGATTCAATAGTAATTCAGAATTACGTTTTTTGTCCATAAAATGGACAAATTAAAGCGGCACTGGCACATTTCCACAAAATATGAAATTTCTTCTATTTGCTCTCAAATGATAGTCTAGGCCATTGGAAGAACAGATATATTTTACACATAAAAATAACATACCCCAAAACAGATAGGGACATTGATATGAGGATAAAGATATCCAGGTAATTTGTAGGCCAACTTTTAAGTTTTCCATAACTTTAATCAACAAATGTGTATATACATGAATATTTTTGACTCGTACTCACTGATATTAAAACCACAAAGGTTATAGACCGGTCAAACAGTGCACATAGCGTGGGAAACATGCATACGGGTGCGTGTTCTGGTGTTAAACGCCATTTTCGTCGTCTGCTGAATTTCGCGTCGCCAGCGACGCGAAATTACAAAATCGTTCCGTTTACCCATAAGGAAGCTGATTTGGTCTTAATCGTTTCGGGTGAGGGCTTTTGTATATAAAAGCTTTACAGCCATGCAAAAATATCGATTTTGAAA
>JAMKCH010021548.1:0-17697 GCA_023653785.1 Ophioderma brevispina
ACTTGAACAGGTTCATTGCCAACGAGAGCAGCGGGGTCTTGGGCGGTGTGTTACATAGGTCACTAATAGGTAGACTGCGAAGAAAGAAATCCGTTTATTTTTTGTTGGGGTTCTCTTTGTGCTTGTGAGTGAAACCGGAAAAAAAAACGTGACACTACAACCGAAAGTTGTTGTTTTATGGTGCAAAACGTTCCATTATAAAAGAAGGAGAGAGAAAGAACTTTTCTTTGGAACAAGATGTTATCCTTTGTTTTGTTCATTTTACCAGCCTCATAGCAAAAAACCTACGCTTAGGGTTGTGGGTGCCGAATACCCAAGTGCCGAAATACTGGGGTGTCGAATTTCTCCCCTTCCGGCGTCCCGAAATACCCGGACATATCATTACCTGGGACATTACCTAGGATCGAAAGAAGTAGGAAAGCAGAGGTAAGCTATATAGTGAGAAGGATTGTTGAAAGTGACCCGTCCACGCCGGAGGATCGACGAGTTTGGTGATCTCTTTTTTAACAGAGCAGTGTGTGAGCCTTATCAATGTTTATTTGAAACGAACATTTGCGAGGAGTTGCGCAGCGATTGAGTTGCAGTTCACCTGGACATTTCGGAATGGTTTGGAAATTCCGCCGGTGAGGCGGTGTTTTTATAGTCTTCCGGGCCTTTCTGCTGGAGTGAGTTAAGTTGATTCCCTTGAGCATCTCCTCCCAGCGATTCATGGCGTTTCCTGTCCAAGCAAGCTTTGTCAGATCTGAAAGCCTTGGATGCCGCTTCTTTCCCGGGTTCATAATTCAAGAAAAAATGTAGAGAGTATCACATCCTTTTTCATCCCAGGATGGAATATAGCTGCGACGACAAGCTTACGTGGGGTGGTCCTAATTTGCAAATTAATAAAGAGTTTACACAATGCCGTGTAAGAATTGTCCAGGTTGGAGGAGGGTGGTGTCGGGAGGTTGGCAATTCTGAATCCACCAGGTCTTAAAACTGGTCCCAGTCTGCCTGGCGGAAGTTCCACCTTTTCAATGGCTTTGTTGGTACAGGCATAGCAAGGCTCTCCTGAGCGCTCAGTGATGGTCTGTGTTGGGATTCGGAAAGCGGTCGAGAACAGACGGTTAAACAGAGATGGTTGTCCATGTTTGCAAATGCAAGGGCGGGATTTGTAGTTGTATTCCACCTGCCAGAGTTGAAAAACTGTCTGGTTGCTTGGGGTCGTGCAAAAGTTGAACACGCGGCTTTGGAAGCCCAGTCCTATAGGATGGACCCGTCAGGGTTGGTATTCCTGTAACCCCAGGTAATGCTGACTGTTAAAGTCACCAGCGTAATGCAAAGGTGCACCATAAGTAGGTAGAGAGTCTGCTTGAAGCCGATTGTTAGGTGGCCTGTAGACATTGGTGACACGGGACACCGGCAATTCAGGGCGGATCTGCAGGCTGGAGGGGTTGCAATTGTTTTCCCATGAGCTGAGTTACTAGCAAAGGTGGCAATCCATGGGTATAGCGCTCTCGGTTTTGTTGCAAAAGCTAGAGTGTAGCCCCGAAAATGTTCAGAATGGAACTGTCAGTGGCGGTGTCTCTTGGAAAGAGAATGCAGTGACTTAGCGTTTGGGTAAGGCTTGTTCATTGATGTTGATCTTTGCCTAGTGAGACCTTCCACGTTTCGTTGAGAGATGCTGAGAGAGGCTATTGACTTGACATCCGGTGATGCCTGCCCTAATAGGAACGTGGTTCCAGACTGACAAAAAGGTTGTTTGTTCATCTGGACGGGCAATGATAAAAATACAGCGAGATAAAAAAGACAACAGTGAGTTAAAAAGGCAGTGTGAATTAAAAAAGACAAACAGATGTTGCGTGGCCTCAGTTGATTATCATTCCGGGGGGGCCTGATCAAGATCAGTTCTAGAACAAAATTAAAGGCTGACTCAGAGATGTCCCGATGAGGGCTCACTCAATTTTCAAACAAATGGTTTTTTTTTGCATATACATAATGCTTTCCATATAAGGAGCACTGTTGAAATAACCTAAGCTCGAATCGAAGTCTCATATTTAAAAAATCACAACTTTGTTATAAAATTCCGGGTGATCCGAGAAATTTTGTTATACACGGTATCATATGGCACTGTTATACTATGCATAAATGCTTACTGCATTGAAACGGACACATCCGATTCATCTCAACTTTGGGATAAGTGAAGCATTTAGGTTACTAATTGTAGTCTGTTGTCTATTTTTGTTATTTTCACTAAAATATTTATATTTCGAAATCTCTTGAGTCCGCCGTTAAGAGAATTTTTTTCGAAAAAAAATAATGAAGAACATGAGGAATGTGAAATAATAACATAAAAAAATGCAGAAATAAAAGTAGCCAGAGATATATAACATAAGATAAAATGGCGTATTGGTATAAAATAAATATATAAATAAAAGAATGCAATGAATGAACTGAAGGAAGGACTGGATTTGGGAAAGAATGAGGATGAACGAAAAATCCCAAACTTTTATTCTTAGAATAATAAATAAAAAAGAAGGGAGGGAGGGAGGGAGGGAGGAGGAAGGGAGGGAGGGCACGGGAGGGGGGA
Organism: Ophioderma brevispina; assembly: GCA_023653785.1. Taxonomy (NCBI): domain Eukaryota; kingdom Metazoa; phylum Echinodermata; class Ophiuroidea; order Amphilepidida; family Ophiodermatidae; genus Ophioderma; species Ophioderma brevispina. The sequence continues at coordinate 2,567 of JAMKCH010021548.1, forward strand.
GGGAGGAGGGAGGAGGGAGGGAGGGAGGGAGGGAAGGGAGGGAGGGCGGAGGGAGGGAGGGAGGGGAGGGGGGAGGGGGACGGGAGGGAGGGGGGGAGGGAGGAGGGAGGAGGGATGGGGAGAGGAGAGGAGCGAAGGGAGAGTTTTATAATAAATTATCAGTATATGGTTTCATCATGTCCTTGCGTTTAGGCTAAAAATGCATTCTGCATGAGTAATGAAAATCTGTGCCTTGCATTTTCTCAAGTAGTATTCTGTTTCTCATAATCGAAATATTCGTACCTTAACTCTCGTGCCTGTCAGTTATAAAGGTAATAGAACAGCCCTACCCATTCCATGTAAATGATAATGTATTGCATCCAGAGAGAATTAGACAAGGACATAAAAAACTCAAATGATCTTAGTAACCGGACTTGAATATTTCATAAAAGAAAAAAAACAAAATTATATGACAAACCCCCGAACAGATGACACCATCATTTAGAAGTGATCAAGAAGTTTGAACGACTTGGAGAGTATTAAATTCAGGGCCCACCAAACACTGGGATGCAAGAATCCCAGACGAGAATCACAACCGAGCTCGCAGTGATTCTCGCAGCATCAGATATGTGAAAATCAATTCTCCCATTGAATATGTATTAAGTGTGTCATTTCAAGTGAATTTGATTCTTGCCAACTGGACGAAAATTTGCATCCATTAAAGGATTGTACCCAAATGAGAAGTAATGAGAGCATTAAGGTTGGAGCTGCTTTGGAAGTATAGAGGAAAATTCTTATGCAAACTAAGATACCTGTCACTGAGAAGAAAAGTTTGTAATCAGTGCATCCTTTCCACAATGACATTACAGTTCCCGGAAAAACATGGTGAACAAATAGGGATCTTTAGGGCAGATTACAATCAGCCCAAAGAGCGGTGGAACACCAAATCTCTATATATCTCCCTTGCGATAAAATTATATTATGTATTATTATTTCGCTGCGTAAGCGTTTGGAATTCACTTTCAAACAGCATTCGCAGTATCCCCAAATTCCAAGACTCAAAACGTCAGCTTAAACTCACCTTTTTCGTCAAGCTTCATGGCTCATAGATGGTTTTGTTTGATTTGTACGTGTTTGATTTTGCGCTCGGTTCTCTTGAAGATTTGAGCCTTTAAGAACTATTATATTCTTATTATTGCTATTATATTGACACATTATGTAGAGTACGCTTGTAATCTTGTGAGACCACCGTGCGCCAATAAAATGGATCATTACATTAATACTGGTAGTGCAAAATGGAACTACTTTATAGTAAACAGGGCTAGCAATTATTTCCATGAGACAAACAATCGTCAGCGATTGAACGAAGAAAACTGTAGTTCCACTTCATAATGAATTTACAAGCAAACAGGGTGGTTAGCAATTATTTCAGTAAGACAAAATCGTCAGCGATTGCACGAAGAAAACTGTTATTTACCCACTTATACATAATTTACATGTGATTCGAATCACGGTGATACGCCAACCCACCCTGCAACTTCAACTAAAAACGCGATGGAAACAAAAAACAGAACATTTAGAGCGTCCTTATATTCCCAAAATGCTCTTATAAGACTTGCAATCTATCGTTCTTCCATATCTGTCATATGGTGCAAGATCGGGCTGATCTAAAAAATTCCAGTCTGAATCTGTAGTTATTCTTCAAATACGCACAATCCGTACTTGTACTAATTGTATCTGGCTTTCCACCTCGTCCCCTTTTCATCCTTTTATACCTTAATATTGCCGAGACATCTACCAACCTCAACTTGCCTCTTTTATTTACCAGTATCACCACCATATTCTTCCACCGGATCTTATCTCTGAAAACTTCTTCAACGTTGACACTCAAGGCCCTCTAAGCTATGGAAGCAATTGCCCTCTGAACTCCAGAATCCCCCCTCACTATCATCATTTAAAAACAAGTTTTAAAAAGTCTCTTGTCAAGCTGTATGATGAACATGCCTTCTTAATATGTTATTTTTCTGCTCCCTTTCCCCCTCTTCTCGTGAATCTCCCTTAACTGATCATTCATTTATAACACTCTTAGTCAGACATCATGTTGTCCTAGTTTGTCTTGTCCTGTATATTCTGTCATTCGCCCCCCTCCTTTGATTTTTTTTCGTATTTAAAACATATCCTCTTGTAAACCTTTTCCATTTCAATTTTTGACCCTTTTGTGAGGGCACTGTGACCCTCACACCTCGCGTTTAGCAGTGTCCTCGTCCCTTCACCATACATTCCATACTACTGCGGTGTTATATTTTTTCTGTAATTATTATCACCTATATTTGTCATTACTTTGAAAAAGATGTTTTTCATGAACCAGGATACTTATCATTTGTATACAAACTCAATAGTATTTCTTGGTAATAAGATGGTTATATCTATATATATTAAGGTTATCATCTGTTTATTTTGTATCATGTTTGTGAAGAGACAAATAAATCTGGATCGGAGTGGATTTTATTGTCAAAGTAATTTTAAGAAAATCGTTGATAGTAAAATAAATACAATCAAACCAGTCAACCAGGCGGTCACACCAACATGCATTATTTTCTTGTACACGAAAAGGCAAATACAATCGCTGTGATCAAATAGATGGTCGAAAACGCGCTAGAACATGTCCTGATTTGAGTTCTAAAATAATGGAATTCATGAAAATCAGTATTGTGGCGAATGTCAACTACCATCTAAGCTGGTCTAATATGATGTAGTAAAAAAAAAACCAAAAAAAAAAAAATGGAGAACTGGGGGGTAAAAAAGACAAAGAAGACAGAAATTAAAAGTTCGAAAAAGCGTGGTCTCTAAGTTACAGGAAATCCAACAAATTTTAAAGCATCCAAAATTATAAAACATGGACCTGGTGTTCATAGATTGAACTGCAGACGTATATACATTACGCGGCCCATCTCCTGTTCTCACCATAAATTATATCAAAATCCAGACAATGTCATGCATCCTTGCCCAGCGGAAGACAAAGACAGAGATGATTCTCCTTCTACCATGTTCTTCTTACAAGCCCATGCTTCCCTGCACCTTACCATTGCATCTTTTCACAAATGTTGGAAGACTCTACGTCAGGAAGTATCGTAAAGAGATCGTAAATTTACGGCCCTTATAGAACATCTGCTGTTGCTGGATTTACGTCAAGGTTACACAAAACGAAATAAGTGTAATCCGGATATTCCATGTTGAATTGGACTACGCGTTTTGTTAGATTAGGATTACCTTCCTTTTTAGTATAGTAATCAAACAATGCCCATAGTCTGATTAGAATACTTCGTAGTCCTTATTGATTTGTGTCTTCAAGTACATTTTTATAGGCGGCATTGTCTATGGATGATAAAATTGTATTGTGACTGAATATAAGGATTACAATAAACGTATAGGGCGGTTCACGGGAGATCAATAGGTTAAGTGACCAGATATGTCCTCCAAAACACCCCAAGAGTGTATCGAATACAAAGAATCCCTGCAGAATAATGAATGTGCAGGGTGACCAGGTGCATGTTTTGTATTCTTTTCATGCTTGGATGATCTGGAGGGCAAAAAATTCAACATAATTAGCTTGGTGATGAAAGGGCTCTATATTCAACTTGACTATTCGTAAGAACTAAAACTTATCAAGATGGTCCCGATTCGGTGTAGAAATAATATAGTCTGCCGTACTCATATTCCGGACTACAACGGTTAAAGAATAGGGCACTCAATTCAGTTGACCCTTCACGCAACATTAGTTTTCACGCTTTATTCCGTTACGTCTATAGAGCCGGACTGTGACTCCAGGTGGACTATATTGGCTTTCACACCGGTCTTTTTTCACCATTACGTCTGGAAATGCAGGTATTTTCTAAGTGCTAGTTGTACTTAGGCAAGCAAATTCTTACCTTCACCCTCAAATGCGTAGTGTATTTATGGAATAAACCCATAAGACATTGCAATTACTATCCAACCAACTCCTTCCCTTCTTGGGGATTAAAATAATTACCATTATATATGTGAGCGGTATGAATTCTCATATCTCACCATATACTTGTCTTTCCACAATGTTGCTGTCGAATCTAAATGTATTTCATGATTCAAGATTCTATTTTCTTTGTAAATGGCTTGTCAAATATTATTGCCAAAGGTTGATTTCAATCGAGTGTACGTTTTCATGTTACGAACGAATCTTCATTGCTCCAGAGCCAGTATGTTCCAATTTCCGTCGGTTACATTTTCGTGATCTTGATTCAAACGAAACAGATTCTGGAGTTTTGTATATATATGCACCCTGCAATAAGTTTATAGTAATAAACACATCTTGCTCAGACGGGATAAGTGTTGGACGAGCGTGTTAACTTGAAGGGCATCTCCAAAAAATAAATGTTACGTATGTTTTAGAACCAGCATTTTTATAGATAGTAATGTTGGAAACAATGTATGGTTATCTGAATAAAACTCTTCTTACGCGACCTTTTCAGCTTAGGTAACTCTGGTAAGGCTGTTCCGATAGAAAAACCAAATTAAGCTAATTTAGCTGAATTGTTGTTGGTCCGGCATATCTCGGGAGGTAGGAAACACCGCTATAATGAAAAAGACGACCCATTGATGTTGCCTTTGCGTCCACCTGGGTATTTGAAAGGTCGGCCATTTACAACATATTGATCTGTTGCATATAAATTAATTGAATATACGACAAATGATGAATTGTTCATATGTTGATCACGGAACCAATTTCCAAGTCGGCTGAGATGCCATAGTGTCTTTGCGATTTAGGTAGTCGCATCGATGATCTGAAGCGTCTGATCAGAGATGCCATATCCTCCCCCCCCCCCCCCCCGTCGGCCGTCAGTCCTTGAATATAAGGCCATACATTGGAATGGACACCCAGGACCAACATGTGGATTGAGAAAAAAAATCGGGGTGCATGGTTAAGTGGAATTGTCAGGCAAAATGAGTAAATGAAATAATTGCCAATTTTAATGTTTTAAACAGTCAAACATTAGGTATGCTGAAATCGGAGGAGTTGGCTATTTTAGCAGTAATTGACAGTTATCTATAACTTTGAGAGAAGATGAGCTCAAAGTTTGGGGGAAGAAAAGGAGGGCAGGAAAAACCTAGCCAAAAAAATCTAATGTAAGCAAGAGAAAAAGAAGAGAAAGTAAGATATAAACAGATACAAAGATTATTCAAAAACAAAGAATAGAAAACAACCAAAAGGAGAGGGGAGAATGTATAAAAAGGATGAAAATGAAAAGGAAAAGACCTGGCGGGAGAAGAGGAGACATAAAGAACATGTCAAAGTCAAGCAAGCAGAAGTCGTAACAGGTGTCATTCAGAGCACAGGACAATCAACGAGTATATGTATAAAATAAAAGGAACAGTGATACGTGAGATGAGTTCGATTTCCGGTGATCAAGTCCTAAAGGCGTCAGCGTGTGCGACGTCATTGGTTAGCGGATTATTCCGAACGTTGTTAGGAGTAGGATTTCGTTGCGCAGAGGTTCTGCTGGAGTAAATTGGCAAGTGTTAAGGAAATGGTAAATCTAAAACCAATTTTCCGTGAAGGAAGAGATGCTTGGGGCAGTTTCCAACACAATGTTTGCATGTAACAAAGCAAGCCTATGACATTTCCCCAGGTTTTGTCGTTGAAAAAAATCGATGGATACATTATGCGAAACTCCGTCGTTTAAATTGTGTGCGTCAGTGATGCTAATATGTTGTGTGGAAACATCTAAAACCTCTGGACAAAGCACTGAGACGAGGAAATTAAAGCCAACCCTAGTCAAAATATAAATAAACCATAGTTGAGTGAAATGTACTCTTCGCGCCAAGGTTGCCAGCATGGTTTGTTGCTTTTATAGTAACATGTTTAACAGTGTTGTTAGGGGAAAGACGGACAACAAAGACAGAGGAACAGACACAGGGCCCATCGGCCCATAGAGACAGAGAGGCAAGATGACAAAAAAATAGTGGTATAAAAACACACCTTTCAAACTGTCCATTAATGTAAGACAATGTACAAAGAAGGAAATTGTATTTGCACAGAGTACAAAATGATGATGTTCTGACGCATATAAGTGCAAAATTACGCCAAACTCGAAAGATTTGGCACATATTATATTTGGATGTATTCTTTTGCCTTATGACATACTTTTTTCTACTTCTATGTAGATCTACACTGCCTACATCTTGGAGATATGAAGACAGTGGTTGTAACAAATTAGGCAAATAATTAGTGGTAAAATCATATTAGTGTCATTGACAATATGTTAATACGGGCATTTTGCCAGTGTGAGCAATTAGCAATGAATTAGCATTTTGCCAGTATGAGCAGGAGTCTTCTTTATTAACATTGCCAGTATGATCAGGTTAGTCCTACCATTCAATTTAGCAGTATGACCAGTTAACCAGCTAATGCCGTTTAGCATTTTGCACAGTATGATCAGTTAAAATCCTACTTATAACAGTAACAAGTATGACCAGTTAAAGCCTATGCATTAGCCATTCTGAAAGTTGATCATTAGTTCTGCATAGCATTTTTCCCAGTATATCAGTCCTATGTAGCATTTAGCCCAGTATGACCAGTTAAAGTCTTTGGCATAAGCATTTTGACAGTATGACCAGTTGTCCTACGTTATAGCATGACCATTATGATCTAATTTTTTAAAGTCATGCATTAGCATTTTCCCTTGGTGAGTATGAGCAGTTAGCCTACAATGAATTTAGGCCAAGTATGACCAGTTAAAGTCATGCATTAGCATTTTGCCAGTTGCCTTGCATTGGCGTTTTTGCCATTCTATGACCAGATTATGTATTAGAATTTTACACAGTAGACCAAGTTTATGCCCCATCGGTTCATTTGCAGTATGACCAGTTTTTATGTCATTAGCATTTTGCAGTATGACCAGTTTATGCATTAACGTTTTGCCAGTATACCAGTTTATGCATTAGTATTTTGCCAGTATGGCAAGTTTAAGCATTAGCATTTTGCCAGTTTGACCATTTTATGAATTAGCATTTTGTCAGTAATGAATAGTTGGTAGTCAAATGCGTTAGCTTTTGCCAGTAGACCAGTTAATCCAGCATTTTAGGCAATCATAGACCAATTAGTCAGACATAAAACCACCCTTTGTAAAATCAGGAAACAGAGAACAGTTTGAAAATATAGAAAACAAATACTAATGTCATGTTTTACCTATTACTCCGCACAAACAAGCATGCTTCCTATATATGTAAAAACAAGGCATACAAGTTAGATCCTGCAATCTTCAGTGAATTCGCCCATCCAGTGGATAACATTTGAAGTAATGGGAACACTTCAGAAACCTCTACAAACCACACCAACACCAGTGAGCAGACTTCAACCACTTCGAGGAGATGAGGAGCTCCTTAGTCTGCGGAGATTTCAACGTTAGAAAATCCAGTGTGGGATTATTCCAACATTGACAAGAATGGCAAACAGCTCTTGAATGGATTGAAGTCCAAGACCTCCAACTGCCGTTGGATTAGTATACAAAGATAGAATCGGGCTCATGAGGGAGATGGTAGGAAATATTGCCCCTAGATTATCTTGAGACAGGGCCTAGATTTTCCCGGACGAAGGTCGAGGGAAAATAGTAGGCCCGCGGTCTCAAGATCATCAAGGGGCAATATTCTACCCATATCCCGAATAAAGAGCAGTCTATATTTGTTGGTTTGTTGTTTCAAATACTGCTCAAATACTATAATTGCAAACTTACTTGCTTGTATTAGCGCTATCACCTTGGTGTAGAATTGTGAATCTACTAGATCGTCATCAGTTACAAGCTGAAATCAGGGTTGGAAGACTTCAATTCATCAGTCTGAGCAGCCGATTCCGACGGCCGCGGTGTGTATTGTGAAAACTTTTTGAGTCGGGCCCTATGATTTTCGTCGTTGGAAGAGTTTCACGTTTCTTCCACATACTGTAATTTCCGAAATAATGTGTATTGGTTTACGTATTAAAATTTTTAGTCTGTGTAGGAGGGTCTGGTAACTTTTGCAATGGGTATAGTTTCGGGGGTTAATATACAAACGGGGATAGTCGGTTTTTGTTATTTCTTCAAATAAAACAGGAAATGGTAGGAATAACCCTATATGTGACTCCATTTTAACCAATCAGATGACAGAATATATGCAAGAGGTGTATAAAGGATCCCCCTTACCTCCCTCTAGAGCAGTTGTGGGGCATAGACCTGTCCCGACCTGTCAACAGTCTCCAGGCACTCGATCCGCGCTCTCAGAAACGGTCTAGACTGCCGTGCTATTAAAAAAAATAAGCCAAACAATGACATGTTTAAGTACGGTAATCGATATGGGAATGAATTAGCACACAATCAAATGATCAGATAATCCACCTAAAAAACATGAAATTTAAACATTTGAAGAATATTATTTCGGATATCTTCAGGCCATAGAAATAATATTGCCTTTCCATAAACTACAAAGCAAATGTTTCTGCGACAAGAACTTTGTTCAACAAAACTAAGGTGTTTTTAAAAAACGTTTAGGGCTAAAGAGAGATAGCCTTTGGCCTGCATAATTTTGCATATTAAACCAAAAGAAATTTCAAAATTTGTTGTAGATGCATATTGTTGTTACGGCAAATATCTCCATGCCTGGAGATCTATTCCCCTGATTGTTGGAGCACCATCACGTTTACGAAATTATTCTTCAAGTGCTTGAGATCTAAATTATTAAGACCATTCATACGTATTTTTAGTAAAGAGTGAAAATGGAAATTGTGAAAGGGTTGAGGAGGATTACGTTGTTTGTAACGAGTGCATGGAACTTTCAAGCTGTTCGCTACACAACATTCAACAATTGCAACATATTTCAAAGAATTAATGCACTTGTTTGCTCGCGATTCTATCAATACAGATGCTAAAAATCCAAAGCATTCATTTTAAAAGTGACTCTGGGACATATCTTCTAGGGATACATTTCTCTCCAATTATTTGAGAGTGATACTTTAAGAATCAACTGAGCTTTAAAACTCCTTAAGCCACCAAAAAGACACCACAAAGGGAACAACATATAACAATGGTTCCGATTCAACTAAATATAAGTACACGCAACCAATGACTTCTAGCATTTTTTCTATAACCTATAGCAAATAATTACGGTCATTAAAATATTTTAGCTTGCTTGATCTACGAACAGTAAGTCATAAAAAATTACGCTGTCATTGACATGGGGTGGTCATAAATCTTTACTCTAGCCGTCCCAATATTGGGACCACCCTTTCCGAATAAAATTACAGCCTCGTTACCTCTCTGAGATATTTATGATTCATTGTCAAATTTTAGATTCAAACCAATAACAATATTGCCATTTTGCTCCAAATATTTTAAGGTAATTATTGTTAAAGGTTGCATTTCGTGATTTTCAGTACTATTACTTGTTTTCGCTAGATTCCCTTGCGAAAAGCTTGTTCACGCAAATTTGAGTTGAATCCCGATCTTGCGGTTTTGGTGCTATGAGCAATGGCTTGTTTCCCACGTCCCATAGGCCACTGTACTGTAATTGCTGTCCGTTAACGCAGAAAATACAAAACTGTGAAATTTCTTACACGAACACAACGAATTTGCAACGTAAGATAGGTACACATGGATTACGAAGCCTAACGGTTCAGATGATATAGAAATCTCAACTTTTTAAGTATACGGAAGTCGGGGGGACAGGCTGTGGATCACAAATCCCCTTTAATAGAGACTAAGTTTTATTCAGAATTTTTACCTTGTACATTTTGCGGCTACGTTGGATGGGTCGGACTATTTCGTGAAATTACTTTTGAATCAGGTACAGTTGTTAATCTGTACATCTTATAAAGATGTCTTTTAACTGATAATTGTATTTTTCCCTTCCATGTTTTAATATTACAAACTATCGAAGACCTCGTGTTTCACATTAAAATTCGTATCAAGCCCTATTAGTAGAATGTTAACATTCATTGATACAATTGGAAGTACGAAATGGAACAACAAAAATCGACACTCCGTAACCCCTCAAACTCCCTGTTATCGGGCCGCCTTAAGGATAGGAAGTAATGTTATTCCATAAATAATTCCAGATCTTTCCATATTTCACTGTAAGTCCCTGAGAATAATAAAAGCAAAATGTTACATTCGAATGTGCCTGTAGAAGGAGAATATTTAGCGACGAGTTTCCTTTGATGATAATCAAAACTACAACCGATAAATACCCTACTTATATCATGTTTTACAAGCAAACGTAAAAGTTATTTCGTGTTACTTTATTACTACCACACGAGGGATTACTCAAATATGTATATTTAGATTCGACTCTTCGCGACTAAAATGTCAGCCTGAATATGTAAGTGGCATTTCTATTTTTAATGGGATTCCTCTAGGTGTTTTTGACTGCCAATCTTTGATCACCATTTTTAATAAAAGAGTGGCACTCATAAAAAACACATTCCACCCGAGACAGACTTCAAGTCTCCCATCAACAGACAACAAGAAAAACTAGAGTAAATAGCATTTACTGATATAAAAGCAACTTCATGTTCCTAATCACATACAATAAAACTAAGATTATAAAAGCACATTACTACATGAGACAGGACTTCAATGCTCTATCACATCAAGAAAACTAAGAGTAGCACTGGATATAAAAACACATTTCTACATGAGACAGGCTGTGTGACGAATGCTCCTAATCGCATGGTTGTGTTTTTCCTTGTGATTTTGCTGGGGTACTGAACTTCACATTGACTGTTATATTATATTATACCATATTTATTATTAATATTTCGCCGAGATAGCCAGCGCACACAAGTGTTAAAATACCATTTGGCACTGGCCGGATGTTTTTGTTCGACCGGCGACCTCCGTATTTACTAGAACGGTGGACGCTACCAAATTATATCATCGCTCCTTCACCAGAACATAGCTTGATGAAACCTCAGTTGCCGAGGCAACATCGTGTTCTAGTAATACAAGTCGCCTGTTCGATCCGGCCAAAATGCTCATCTTTTTTTTTCAACATTGTGTACGCTGGCGGTCTCCAGGTAAAGATTAATAATAATTATTCATCTTCATTGTCTACCTGGCGAACGAAGTACTTACAATTTCAGAATGAAAGACTCACTGTGTTTAATAAAAAACAATCACTTTCAAATTTAAACATGTTTACGTTTGAAACATGCACTATCCTATTATGTGATGGACGTGTCAATAGCCGCCGAATCACCCCACAGAATAGTGATAAAGTCTATGGCCCGATCGCTATAGGGACCCCATATTTTACTGGCAAGTGGTCAACATTTTGTATCATAAGAGCTACTATATTTTTCATTACCCTGTAAATCTTAATGCTAAATGACGTTTTGGTTTGAGTTTAGATGAGGAATATGCCCCCATTTGGTTTGACCAATATTAATTTTACACAGTAACTCGATGGTGCTTATATCCCGTTTTTAGGTCTCACATAAAATGGATTGCAATATCGCGCGAAACTTAGAAAGATGGGTTTTGGGGTGAAGCCCTTCTACTTAAAGTCAATATTAGCAACATTTTTTTAAGAGCGCCCCCCATTTTTTCAAAAAAATTGAGATGTTTGCACGGTTTGCCTTGGTAACTGCCTAGTAACCTATACCTGTGATGTTACGCTCTACACTGCTATTGTCGCAAACGACTGATTTTTTGTAACTAGAATAAGAATATCGGGACCGATAATCATTCAACGCTGCTGGAAACGGCCTTCCATATGAAATAGCGGGAATAGCGCCATGCGTATCGTTCATGCAAGTCATTAGAGGTATTTCTTCTTGAGGTGGTACTATTTCATCATGGACGGACATAACTATGCATTTCCAGCTCTGACCCTTTAAGTACAATCTAGCATCCCAATTCTAATTGCAAAGTCGCTCATTTTATGATAAATACCATTTTTTTTTAGCATCTCTTCGTCAGGTGTAGTTTTTCTAGAAACATTCCAACTAGAGCTGTGCAAAAATATCAAATTTTGAAAATTGAGGCCGCTCTCAATTAAATGGGCTAATATGCTTTCAATCGGACATCCTCCTTTCAAACGTTTCACATGCAATTCATGTCCACTAAATGATAAATTCATCATTTTTGTTTGTTCTATGTTTTTGTTTCATATTCGCCGCCATAGTTTCTGTGTATTTTTAACTATGCTTGAACAGTATACATCCAGTTTTCGTGAACACAGAAACTGATAAAGCCAGAGACAACAACTTAGCGGCCACGGCCAGGGGGCAACTTGTAACCCGCGAGTATGGACTTTGATAAAATTGCTTTGTAAAAGTCAGATTCAACCCATGTCAATTTACAGAGTTAACGATACGCCCTCCTGTGTCGTCAGGCGCTAGCCAGCTCAGGGTTTTCAAGGGCAAAGATTCAGAAAAGTGCCAAATTTCCCGTCACATTCATGCATAATGGTAAAATTGTCCAGTTCGCAGGAAAGGATGCAAAAAAGTTGATTTAGTTAGCACGAATATATCTCTTTCTTTTCTTTTCCTCGACTGTTTTTCTTTTTTCGAGTGAGCACTCTCCCCTCTGTCACCATTGGCTTACTGCCCTCCCCGTTCGTCTTACAAATAAATACTACCCGCGCCCACACCACTGCTCCTTGTCTATACCTGAATGGATAACATGAGTTTTACCTCTGATCTACAATACTTTTTTTTGAAACATAAATACCGATAGTTGAAAACCAAGTGATGTCATGACTCCGTGAGAAGCATAATCCAAAATACGCCAATGATCAAAAATAGTGTATTTTGGTAGCTAACTTACTGAAATCCTACCCTACTGATAACCCATACACGCAATAATTGACTTTCTAATATGTATTATTTTAAGACATTTGCCCAAGACATGCCACAAGCCGAGCTTCGATTCTGAAAATAAATGATTACATCAAACCACAGACAAAGTACCGATTCATACGTCTATAAAACCTTCAATAAACTCTTCCATAACAATCCATAAAAGAAATTGAGACATTATAACATTAACAGGAATTAACAGGAGATTACATACAATCGGCGGGCATTAACGTCATTCTTTCTGTGATTAAGGGACATTTCGTGATCCACCGCCGCCTCGTCCCCCGATTTACCTAAAAGGTTGATTTGTTGGATCACATCATTCATCAACCATTAACATTGTATGTGTGCCTAATCCGAGGTGCGGATTCGGTGGTCCCTGAAAGAAATTTAGCATTTTCTCTTCAGAAATTAGAGCACCGTGGCCTATTATATTTGTAATACAAACATTAGCCTTGATCAAGGCTGTCTGCTAAGAACCGACAAACGTGTTATTTTTTCACACTGTACTGCATAATTAACATTTATTCTCAATTATTTTGAACATTGTATTTTTTAGGGCTAGAGAAAGATTATCTAATCAAATTAAAAAAAAATGGTAAATTGCCTGGTGGTCTGTTGTCCACACTGGCTGGACCCAGGTTCCTACTAGTCTAGACATAAAACCACAAACACCTGTTGTGGTCAGATGCAGTGGTTGTGCTACTCAGAGCGACAGCCTTGATCCATTTGCTTTGTGGTTTTAATCTTCCCTGTACAAAACTCCTATAAAATTTCTGCAAATGCAGAAAAAGTCTGACAGACTGTACAAGGCGCTCTGCCTGAGTTGAGTTGAACTTATTGAACTTGCTAGTGGAAGCATGGAACATAGGCCAGGTGAAATTCGAGACCTCAAATTAGGTGTTTAATAGAGTGAATTCTTGCCATTTTTAGGAGGATATGCTCCACTTCTTTAAATATATTACATTATATCAGACGTGTGAACCGATGAATGAAGTTGGTAGAGCGCCTTGAACAAGGCTATACAAACATTCGCTCATAAGAACACCAAAACGCAGAATCGGAAACAACTGAGACTTTTATAAAATAAGCTTTTCTCAAGGATATCTAGTGAACCTTTTAACAAAACAGATTAGAGCGAAGACTATGAAACGCACCTTCAAGTATGTATTCCAATATTTTTATTATAATACAATAATGATAGAAAAATATATATTGATATATGTATGGTTTTAATTAAAAAATTAACACCCCTGGGGTTGAATCAATCCATGATGTAACAATCACATTACATAATTAATGGAAATATTTTCAATTAATAAAGTGATACAATACCCGTCGAAAGTAAGTATGGTTTTTATATTCATAGATTTTTTTTTGAACCAATACTTAAAAATACCACCGTGAGGTTCATCTATACTAAGTCGGACTCTTCAAGAACCTAATGCTATTTTAATGGATGACTTTCATCGCATAAATCACACCCCTGCCTAGACTGGGAGTCCAAAAGTTTATTCAGCCGAAAAGATCCAAAAGGTTTGATGGTCTGGTTATATTGGTATTATAAGGTCAAGATTCGATATTCCATATTGCTGCAGGGTCACCGAACATCCCAGAGAGAGCTTCGGAAAATAGACTGGTCCGGATTTCACAATCGATGAATGTTATAGGCATTTCCTGTTTAAAGAGGCCAAAAAAGCTTTTAGGGTAATTTGAGGGTGTTGAAATTACAAATCTTCTTTTCCACACTCAATTAGGAGGATTTGATCAAATATACAGGCTGATGCAAAAAGAAGTTACTCATTTTTGTTGTGGTTTGGTAAAGTCTCTGTAATAGCGTGGTTTGGTGTGTCATTGAAATAGTTCCCGTAGGATTTTTATGCTAAAATGGATTTTCTTCCTGTTTTGCATTCAATAGGGACCAGACTGTCAGAAAATGATGGGGTTCAAATTTTCAGACTGCTGCCCCCTTCTTCAAGGGGGGAATTGTTACTACAGGGGAAAATTTGAAATCGAGTCAAATTGTGTTTTAATGTATATTAACATGTTGGTCTTAGGATTAGAAATATATATATAATAGGTTCCAACCTTTAGTTGAAGCGCTATAGCACCATAATGGTTCAAGGTCATTCTGGGGTACCAGGTAACATTTACCCAATGCCCAGATTTTGTTTAAATTGGTGACAAGGTTTTTGTATTGTCTCATAGGATTCAAAAATGTATTATTTATTTTACATTTGGTTGACTAATTACTTAGCAAAATGTAGCAAGGGTCTACATGGTCTATGGG
>JAMKCH010021549.1:0-19730 GCA_023653785.1 Ophioderma brevispina
AATAGCCATAATATAATTGAATCTTTAAAAACACATTTCGTTGAATGTAACCAGTTAGGAATTCTGGAACGAGTTTCAAATTAAGTGGAATGACCTTTTTGATGATTTTTCACGTATGAAAAAAATTTGTATTTTTTGATAATTCAAGAGAATTGTATGTTTGAAAACCAGCTGCTTTACATTTCATTGCACGCCGGTTTATCTATACAAAATACATTGGTTCTCCTTGTGTCTTCGAGTATTTTAAATTTATTGATGGATACTATTCGCTTGGAAGAACCCTTGCCAGAAAGAAAGGTAAATTGGAGATTCACTTCGATAAGTGGTCTAGAGTAGGTTTTTATAAAAATTTTTTTCTTCTAAGAATTTGCCTTTGAAAAATTAGCATATTGTAAATAGTTTAAGTATATGCATACCTTTGTATTATTTTCTCTGCCATACACACTGTCAACACTATCTTGGGTTGTATCTTTGTAGAGGTTTTTGTGTATTGTCTTGTCTTTGTATGTTGTGGTTGAAATAAAGCCAGCCCCGTTGGGGTTTTGGTCTAAGACAAAAAAAAAAAATATTTTGGTAGACTTTTAATATATTATTTTGGACTATTTCGAGTATATTAAGCACCAAAGTTGTTTCTGTGGCAATTTGTGTGGGTCAAATCATACAATTATTGGACGAAAACACAGAAACAAATGAAGCGATTTTGTGCCCCTCGGGGATTTCTGTCCTTTTTCTGTATAAAGTCTAATAATAAATAACACTTGTAAGCATGTTGTAATGTTGTATGAGGCTGTGAGTATAGGAACATGGTTCTAGGCAATTGCCAAATCGGATGTGACGCGTGCAGACCCAGTTGTATTCATGCAAAATCTGTTGGGTCTAATTTTTTCATAATCGTTGGTTCTAATTTTTCCTCCAGTTTCCAATATGTATGCATTCAAAATCTGTGGCGAATTAACGCTCATTACTTCATAACATTGAACGATGAGTGAGCTTTATTCCCTAATCTAATTCCAAATCCACACCCATTCATCTAGCTATATACCCATTTTGGCTTACTAAATGTCTAAAATAACATTAACAAAAGAAACATACGTTCGCTGCATTTATATAGGTATGTTTTTAACTCAACGAATGTAGGCTACTAATTGCATAATTCAAACTATGTGGTGGAGTGAATGTTATTTGGAATTGTTGTTTCCTTGTTTCCTTCTATTGGCAAAAGATATACTGACATATGGCTTGAAATATAAAATATGGAAACTCCACGTTTTTGATATTTCCGTTTGAGCTAAAGCAGGTGGGTGACCCGATCGTTCGATTTTTCATTTGATGTTTTCTTCCTCACATCAAAGCATATCACCAAAAACATATGATTACAATGTCGACCACGTTTGGATTCAGTTTAATTCAGCTGTGTAAAATCTTTTTCCATCAAATCTGGTCTTCGTCAAGACCTCAAGAGTCATAAGGCAAGGCAAGCATGAATAAAAATTCCTTTAAAAAGGAATTGCACGGTCAATCGTTAATGAATCATGTTTTGTGGCAGGTTATACGCATGTCAATGAACATGTCATATTAAAATCCTTTACACATACTAGATTTAAATAAAATCATATCTATTGCATTTAAAGGCACAAAATTGCTACCAAAACATCAAAATGTTGCAGAATTTTGCACCATAGAGCGACAAATTCACAATGGGGAGAAAAATCACTTCATTTCTCCGGTCCAAATCACAAAATTACACTTTTAAAAGGAAGATATTTTTGCATAGTTGTAAGCGTGTAAGGCTTTTATATACAAAAGCCCTCACCCGAAATGATTAAGACCAAATCAGCTTCCTTATGGGTAAAAAGAACGATTTTATAATTTAACGTCGCCGTTAAATTCAGCAGACGACGAAAATGGCGTTTAACACAAGAACACGCACGCCGTATGCATGTTTCCCACGCTATGCACACTGTTTGATCGGTCTATAACCTTTGTGGTTTTCATATCAGTGAGTACGAGTCAAAAATATTCATGTAATATACACATTTGTTGATTAAAGTTATGGAAAACTTAAAAGTTGGCCTACAAATTACCTGGATGTCTTTATCCTCATATCAATGTCCCTATCTGTTTTGGGGTATGTTATTTTTATGTGTAAAATATATCTCTGTTCTTCCAATGGCCTAGACTATCATTTGAGAGCAAATTGAAGAAATTTCATATTTTGTGAAAATGTGCCAGTGCCGCTTTAAGTACACAAGTTCACAACCACCATTTTCGATCGTCTCCAAGATTACACGTTGCCACAGTGACATTGGTGACTGCCGAATTACAATCATGACAATACAATGAATTATCATGCGCCTCCACGAAAAAGCAATTGTTCGCCATATATCGTTTGTGATCCTATTTTTCCAGCTGTGTATTTTAATCATGACATCATCCGAAAACACATTATGTCTTTAGAACAATATCTCCTAATGTTTTTAATTCATATAAGGCAAAATAACCCAAACTTTCAACCGTACGACATTCGCTGTGGACGCCGACATATTTACCATTTTGTAAATCCCTCTTCTCAATTGCAGCACCATGTAAATTATGCTTAAAGCGTAGGATCCGTGCATGAACTCGATAATACGGGACTGAACTTGGCTAATAATTTTGTAATAAATAAAACCCAATTTCAACAAGTTGAACATTAATAACACAAATTACGATTCAATAATGATTGGGGCTGAATTGAGTGCAGGACGTGAGTTACGGAGTAGGCCCCTAGTACGTTTGCCAAATCTTCCCATAATTATAAGTTATATACCGTGTAAAGAAATGAGTGTCCCCCATGAGAGAGGTCCTAGCTACCATAGCACGGAATAAACCGTGATCTTGTAGACGCGGCATTTGGGTACAGTCTGAAACCACACGACGCATGAGCACTTAATAGAGAACACAATAGTCAATGGGTGGTCGGACATCAGGCACACGGACATGTAGTATATGACACCGGCAATGACCGGGCGTGTATTACAATGGGTTGCATTTAAACATGGATATCCCATTCCCTCTATAATATCAAAAAACAAGTTTGTAAAATCCACGTCTTGAAACTTCAGAAACGTGAGGAACAATAACAGCAACGTATCATGCGCGTCTCTATCTTTGGAAACTTAGAAACAATGACGTAAAAATCCAATGCATCACTTCCACTGAAGAACTTCACACGTTTCACATTTCCTCCGCGAGCTTTTGCTCTTATTTACAAAAACATCTTAAAAGGTAACATACGACATAGATCATTTCAGGAATCAATAAACAACTCCGAACTACTTGATTACAGAACAAAGAATTCTGATATACGCGTGTTGGACAAAGTGAGCAGCCGCCTTCACTGATTTGTAAAGTAAGTAACAAACAAAGCTTCTTCCGAGCATAATGTTGGCCTTAGCATAAGTTGTTATCACGCCTCTATAACTAGTCAAGTGGCTTAATACGCTGTACGTCGAAGGTGAAAAAGAAACCTATACGGATTTGTACAGTTTTTTCGCATGCAAAAACTATAATGTAGATGTTCATGATTTGTAAACAACACTATTTACTCTTTCGAAATCTTGAAGAACCATAACTACAATGCACAATCGCGACTTTTATCTTTACTAATACGAATCGATAATACAAATATTTTTCGTCTAAAACTAATAACACAGTTCATAAATCTAACTTCTAGAAAGGCACCACATGTATTTCGTTTGTCCATGCAATCCTATGGGAAAAAGGTCAGAAGATATTAATTCCGGTTAAAACCCAATAGCAAGCACGGTCTCGACCGTGCGAATAAGTGTACATATGATTGGATTTTGCCATTTAGGCTCTGCAAACATAGCATAAACATAATGACATCATTCTGTCATCTCCCATCCATCACTGCAAGATCGTCCTAAACACTTCTTCTATATCTATATCCTGAACGCAGTGGACAAGCTCAATTATAAAATATTTGGCACCAAGAAAGTTGGTTATAGTTGCTAGGTAATACAAAAAGTGATAAAACCCTTTTGTAGATGAGGGTAAAAATATATAAAATATGTTTTCTTATAAGCAATAATTTCAATCAGTCATGGACGGAGTGTAAAAAAAAACCTAAAAATAGGGCTCAGTGACAAGCTATTGTAAAACGTCATATATTTATTCAAAACTGTTAGCTTAAAGGGGTTACCCGATTACAACATCATGCTACTTTTCTTGTATTTTAAAGGGGCACAATTAACATGAAAAACATATTCAGAAAATTGAAATGGACCCTACTTCCACAAATTTGAAAAACAACTTTGGGTGTTGATTAGTAAAAAGGGGAAAGTAACGTAATATTATTTAATTGTAACTTTACTTCTCAACCAAGGATGCTGACATTACGCCATGCATTTCTAAAATTGAAAAGCATGCAGTCATCAGCTCAAGACAACCAATTATATGCGCTAATCCGCAAAAACTAATCCCCTTCACTTGTCAGATCAATATCTTACGACAAGCATGAAGGACAATGTATAAATCCCGGTGAATGCTTTGCCTAGTCACAAAACATGCTAGATACAATGTAAATTAGATCAGGGATGTCAACACCTGATTTTCCATGGCAGGAATTTACACGGACTGCCACGAACTCTTGCTGTGTTTATGATTTTTTACAGAATGAGAACATTCCTAATTGTTTCAAAATTCGTGGAATGATTCAGTAAGGGTCTATTTCATTAGTTTAAAGATTTTCAGCCATGTGGCCCTTTAAGAATAAGCATCAACAACTGAATCCTTACTGCAAAGTTCCATTTAAATGTCATGAATAGCGCATGGGACACTATATCCTATAATAGTTCCGAGTAACCATGGTAACAGTAAACAACCTATATCCATACTGTAAATCTGAAGCAAAAAGATAGTTGCAGATGAGAGAAAAATGCAGTGCAGGAAGTTCAGGTCAAATGTAGTCTAGGGTTC
Organism: Ophioderma brevispina; assembly: GCA_023653785.1. NCBI lineage: Eukaryota > Metazoa > Echinodermata > Ophiuroidea > Amphilepidida > Ophiodermatidae > Ophioderma > Ophioderma brevispina. The sequence continues at coordinate 4,981 of JAMKCH010021549.1, forward strand.
ATTTGAGTTCATTTGGTAAAAATTACGTTGGTGGGCACGGGCATTCGATACTTCAGGTTGTGCAAGGCATTTCGGCAGGCATGGGACTTGATAAAGGCGATATATGATCATTTCAATAAAATCAATATGACATAATGCGAAATGTCATGGACAATGTTCACTGATCATTACTTGATATGACCCAGTTAGTGCATGAGCTACGATAGCCCCCATGCACCCCCAAAACCCTCCACGAGTGGTATCATTTTGTTCGTAGGACCATTCTGAATGATATTTTACATGTTACCAAAACAAAAGTTGGGATGCATTCAAGATGGCCGCCGTTTTTCAAAATGGCCGCCAGTTAAAATTACTTTTGCCCATATCTCGGGCTCTGAGGATCGCAGAGTGATAATTTTGGTGTCTATACCCAGGTTTTCATAGGCAAGGAATCTAATAAGCTAAAAAGTTGGGATGCATTCAAGATGGCCGCCGTTTTTCAAAATGGAAGCCAGTTAAAATTACTTTTGCCCATATCTCGGTCTCTGAGGATCGCAGAGTGATAACTTAACTTTGGTGTCTATACCCAGGTTTTCATAGGCAAGGAATCTAATAAGCTAAAAATAATACCCATAAGTCATTTCATTATGGCAGCCATTTTCAATTTCAAAATGGCCGCCACTTAAATGTACTTTTGAACGTATCTCCATCTGTGGGGAATTATAGAAGGATAAATGTTGATGTCTCATACCCAGGTTTGTATGCCGTCCAAAAGCTAATATATGTACTTATATTACCCCCCCCAAATCATGTTCATTATCATGATTATGACAAGATGAATACATTTTGTAAAAAAATAGCCCTACTTTTGCAATCATAGGCCGACATGTACAGCGATGTTTGAATGTCAGGATCAAAATGATACCACATAATCAACTAAAAATCTGCGTTATTTCGTAATGGTCACAAGCAAAATTAATTTGCAATACGTAGTTTATACATATATACCTTATGTGCATTGTTCTATTACTGAACTTGAACAGTAACTGCTATCACTGTCTTCACTCTCAGATGAACTTGTGCGAGTTCTATGTCATCTGATAAATCATCGTCGCTATCGATGTATCAAGACTTTATACTTCGTATTGATCAGAACTTCAGGGAGTACAGGTCCATCCACCCATATCGCCCGGATGCCAGAATACCACCAGTGAATGTCATCATGCCACCGGTGGAAGTAGTCGCGATAGCAGAAGGTCATGCATTCCTATTGGAAATGCATGACGGTTGCACCACTAAGAAGACGGAGATTCCGGCATTGTTCTCTACCCAGGATGAAACTGGCACAAGAGTCATTCTGGACATCAAATAGCCCAAAGACCAGGGTTATGAGTATGCAAGAGTTCGCACTCCAGATCAGTGACCATAGTTTTATAATCTCACTTTGCTTCTAGATTCACCATCATATTCTGTATGGACAACTGGGACTGGCAACAACAAGCGACTCATCAAATTAACTGAACTGGTAGATGGGCTTACTCCACAATACTGTACAGCTTTGATGGCCTTACATGCATTCACACAGTGTGACAAATGCAGTCCTTAAAGGGCAAGGCAAGTTAAAGCCAATTAAAGTGCACAGAATGTCCCACGTTTCAACCATCCTAGCACAGCTTGGAAAACAAAGGGAGGTTACAGATGAACTGCTTAATGGCCTAGATGAATTCACATGTGCCCTTTATGGTCGTCCAAGATCCAAAAGTGTTGATAGCCTTCGCAGTACCCCCATCAAGGAGAAGTGTCGCGATGACATCGGTCGCAATGTAGACCTCGCCATGTTACCACCGTGTCGTGGTGTATTGGAGCAGCATATCCGCAGAGTCAATTATCAAGTCGCTATTTGGAGACGGGCTGATGTTGCTGTTATAGACGTTCCCTCTTCCACCGGTGGACATGGATGGACATTCAATTGTGGTATTCTGGCACCGTTATGGGTGGATGGACCTATACTCCCTGAAGTTCTGATCAACGAAGTAGAAAGTCTTGATGACATCGATAGCGACGATGATTTATCAGATGACATAGAATCTCCACAAGTTTCATCTGAGAGTGAAGGCAGCGATAGCAGTTAAACTGTTCAAGTTCAGTAATAGAACAATGCACATAAGGTATATAATGTATAAACTAAGTATTGCAAATTAATTTTGCTTGTGACCATTACGAAATAACGCAGAGGTTTAGTTGATTATGTGGTATCATTTTGATCCTGACCATTCAAACATCGCGTAGGGCCTATTATTTGCAAAAGTAGGGCCTATTTTTTACAAAATGTATTCATCTTGTCATAATGAAATGGTTTGGGGTAATATAAGTAAATATATTAGCTTTTTGGACCATGAAAAACATGGGTATAGACATCAACATTATCCTTCTACAAGTTCCACAGATGGAAATACGTTCAACAGTGCATTTAAGTGGCGGCCATTTTGAAATTGAAAATGGCTGCCATAATGAAATGACTTATGGGTATTATTTTTAGCTTATTAGATTCCTTGCCTATGAAAACCTGGGTATAGACACCAAAATTATCACTGCTTCCGTCCGCGATCTCTCAGAGACCGAAGATATTGGCAAAAGTATTTTAAACTGGCGGCCATTTTGAAAAACGCGGTCCCATCGTTGAATGCTCCCACTTTTGTTTTAACATGTAAAATATCATTCTGAATGGTCCTACGAAGAAAATGATACCACTCGTGGAGAGTCTTGGGGTGCATGGGGGGGGGGGCTTATCGTAGCGCTGCCTAAGTGATACAATATATACCTAATGATTAGAAGATTTTAATTCGACCAAGAACATTTCCAAGGATAAAAAATAATGAATAACATGTTCTTACTTCCAAAACACTTGTTATTTTGATGACTTTCTCATACCGGGCAAATCTAAAGGAAATATACTGTGATTAATTTGATATTTTGGTCACAAGAAAATAAAATTCACCAGTTAATTTATCTGGGATGCATTGTTTAGGTACGAATTCAATACTCAACCGGCGGGCATTTTCACGTTCTGCCCGGTTCCAGGCGGTTCATTTAATCCGCGCAATCTTCTGAATCCTTTAATCCGATTAAGTAATTCAGTAAACTCAATGAATCGCACGGAACAGCGCGGAACCGGGCAGAACCGGAAAACGCCCGCCAGTTGAGTATTGAATTCGTCCCTCAGTTTTTTAGCTCATTGTTCGGTTACATCGATACTTACAATTGAATGCATTTTTATACCAGTAGACCAGTAAAACATAAATAAGAATAATAACAATTCAATGTCCACATCTATCGTCCGCTTGGCTCACACCCAGAGCAATACACCTCTGTGTATGGTCGGGGCACGGTCTCTCATACTCTGAACAGCTCTCCTGGTTGGTCGGTCACGACTCTACCTGACGTCTCTTACAGATCTTGTGATACGACCATGAAATTCTTAAAGGTCCCAGGAAATGCAAATAGAATTGATGTGGTTTTTGTCGAGTCTACAAGGATGGACCAGAAAGCATTCAATATTTGGGTTGGTGATGACATCATTAGTGATACTATTGATTTTTCAGAGAGTAATAGAAAGTTCCAGGTGACTGGTGTGAATCTATTCATGACACTGACTGAAAATCAATAGTTTCACTAATGATGTCACTGGCAGTGTTTTCTTTTTTCTGGCCCTGTTTATTTGAATGGAATGGCCCATAAAGATTTGGAGTAGGTTTATCATCTCATTTCCTGGGACCTTTAAGTTGGCAGGATGAGCACCGTAGAGGACCTTCGATTCAAGTATCCCCATATGTAAAAGCCACACTGTGGAAGATCGGGCAATCTTGGTGTTCAGTTAACAACATATCCAAAGTCAAGAATTGTGCGTGGAAACCGTTAGTGCAGACAATACGAAATTAATTCGGGTCTGCAATCCCATGTAAATTACAGTGGGATTAAAAATTACTTGGACAAGAGATACGCACACCTCGTGTAAGCGCAGCCAGCTACGCGGAGGTTCTCCGCATAGCGCATACTTTGACCAATTACGAATCTGAAACAACATGCGACGTTCCTCCTGGCTCACGCAGTCCACGACTGCTTGTGTTTGTTTCTGTCGAACAAATTATTGACCTGACTGTAGTGAGTTTTGTGATTTTGTAACCAAAATATCAAAATTCAGCAGCGTATAGTTCTTTTAGACTTACCCTATAAATCTGAAATCAGATAATCAGGTGAGTTTGCTCGAGCTCAATCGATCTTTATCATGTTGTTAATATCTCAGAGAATACTTTTCTCTTTCTTTCTGTTCAATGTATGTAGAACTCAACTGGTAGCAGCTTTATCTGGATAACCAAGACACTAAGAAGTTAAACATAATGGCAAATAACTCGGAGAAAAGTGAGAAACTATTGTTTTACAATCTAAGCTCAGAAATGACCAAAGACAAACTTCGAGTCCTCATTGATGAGTCATTGATTGGTTTTGGAGGTAACCTCATTTCGCTCAGCATAAGTTCAGCTGACGAAACCAAAATGGCCTCAGTCACGTTTGATTCAGAACAAACCGCTACAAATGTCTTAGATATTCTTCATGGAAGTCGGCTTGGACCCAAATTATCACCTATAAATGTACAATTTGCTCGTGAAGAAGTGGACAGTTTTGAAAAGCAAGCAATTATTGCAAGGAAAGAACAGTCATCTGTGGATAAAAAGGTTAAAGTATCGGGAAATGGAAGAACGAATGATGTTGAGATGTTGCCAAGGAAGACGACTGATGCTCATCGAAGAACCCCAGCTACTTCAGGGCCAGGACCACCGGCTCCTGGAAAACATCTGTTACTGCTTGGAGATGCAGATGTCAGCCAGCACCATCAAAACTCTAAAAAGGAGCAGTCTATTGACATACCAGACACCGAAAAAGATTGCTCACAATCTGTTGTAAACGCTAATGAATCGCGGGATATAAGAAAGGAGGAAGACAAGACGAAATCCAAAAGCAGTGGTTCATTCGTGTTAAAGATCAGGAAGATTGATAATGCACTCGATAGTGATATATTTGATAGATATTTGAAAATGAAAAAGTTAAAATTTGTGAGTATTGATTTTAGCACTTCGGGTGATGATGATACAAATGAAGCCACTGTTTATTTTGCCTGTGAAGAGGAACTACTTTCAGCGTTAGATTCGCTGCAAAAGCAATGTACAATTGGAGTAGATTGCAGTGAAGCTGAAGTTGATAAAGAAAGAATAAACCAGCCCTATCCATCAAACCCAGATGTGCCAACTGACGACCAAAACGAGGAGCATTATGATGACAAACCCAATACTGCAGGAAATGAACAGCATGTCGCTGCCAAAGCCACTGACTCCAGGAAACCAAGAGCAGCGAAAAAGTCCAAATCCAAGGATGGTAGTTCTGTCGTATTGAAGGTCAAGAACATTTGCAATTCAGTGGACAGTGACACGTTTGACAGGTATCTGAAGATGAGAAATATCAAATTTGTAAGCATTGATTTTACCAATTCAGATGACGACAGCCACGAAGCTACAATTTGTTTTTCATGTAAGAAATATGCTCTCTCAGCACACGACTCTCTGCAAAAGCAGTGTGTGATAGGTGCAAACGGCTCAGAAGCTCAAGTGACTATAGAAAGAATACAACAGCCTTTATGAAATAGATCCAACTCGGAAGTGTAACCCAGAGCCACCATCCGAAGATATTCAGCCAAGATTGAATCTCGAACAGGAGCGAAAAGGAAAAACTCGCGTTAGAAAAAAGAAGTTGACTGCTGAAGTACAATCACCAGATCATCCAGGTACAACTCCAATTAATCAGAAGTGTCCAGTACAACAGTCCCCACCAAGTCAAGCATATATCTCTCAAACGCCACCTCCACATATGCCAAACCAACCATTCAACGAACCATCTGATTCTGACCCAAACATATCACCCATGCGACCAGTTCAGTCTGACCAACAGCGTTTACTTCGTGGGAGAACACCCTTGGCATCTTCAGCTACTTATCAGAGTAGTAAAGTAGCCCCACAAGTATCTCAAGAGATGCACAAAAGAACCAATGAAAGTAATATGTCTAAGGGCATTTCGGTATCCAAATCTAACAAACATGTCAAGAAAATGCAGCAGCCGCTCCCACCACCACCACAGCGTAAGACGAGAAATAATGAATCTGCAAATCTAGATGATTCTAACTCAAAGGCCAAGCAAAAAAAAAACAAACAAAAGAAAGGGCCCTGCAAGGGTCACCCGAGTGCTAAGCCATCTGGTGCAAAACCAAAGCATACTCATGATGCATTATCATTCATGAAAACGGAAAGTACAGCAGATAAAATGTCTAGAATGTTCGACAATGTACCTCCAGATGACAACAATCAACCCTTTCAGGATTATAATCCAGATGCTGTAAATAAAGAAATCTATAATGATGATAATGATAGCATCTTTTCGGACTTAAGTTCTGCAAGTCAAACCCGTAGTCAAAAGAGCTTTTGTCCAAGGAGTAGAGCAAGCTCAAAATCCTTACTTGTAACAGGGATTGACAGATCTACCACAAAATCTGGCTTTGAAGCTTTCATAAGATCATGCAAAGTAAATTTTGTCAACATGGAGTTTCGTGGGGCATCAAGAGAAGGAGATCCTCAAGCAGTTGTTAGATTTAGTGGTACAAGAGAGACAACTAATGGCAAGAAATCACTCCATGGCCTGACAATGCATACTAAAACTGGTGGTGAATGCATGCTTAATGTGGAATATGTTTGGCCACAAAATCCAAGAAATCAAGAAAGACGCAGAGGGCCACTGAATGTATGGGCAAGGAATGATAAATCTTACCTTTTTACTGATGATAGCAGTAGTGATGTTGGAAGTGTAGCGTCATCACGTAGCAAATCTACCCAACAACAACTATCCACTGTTCTGAAAATTACGGGAGTATCTCATGGCATTGATACTGCTTTGGTTTATAAATTTTGTCAAGAGAAGTCAATAACTGTCAAGAAGTACGAGTTCCAGAGAGATAAAAACCAGAAACTGTATGCTTTACTTTATTTCGATACACCTAAGGCTTGTGGGAATGCAAGATCGAAGTTACATGGACAACATTTGGCAGTAGGCGGAAAGATTGTGAAAGCGTTTTATGTAAAATTTCCAAGTAGGCCTACCAGTGACGTTCCTGCAACAACCCAGGGAGGTATTTCAACTCGTGGAGATACTGGATCTGTTAAAGGAAACAATTTGCGTTGTAGTGGTGAATCAGGTTCTTTATCCAGTAAACCGGCGCATTATACTAAAGTTGATGACATGCCACAGCTAACCTCAACTTCAGGTGGCGCCACCAAACAACATTGTTGCCTCAAAGTTACTGCTATTGATGAATCAGTTGATGAAGAAGTCTTCCGGAGGTTTCTTCGTCGCAAGCGTATTCGTTTCAACAATCTCCATTGGTTATTGTCCAAGAAACCTTTGAGTAATCGTGCTGACTTACACTTTGCCAGTCAAAGTGAAGCAATGACGGCTATGGACCTTTTTAACGGCTGTTTACTTGGCGGAATTGCTATGAAAGCTGAGTTGAGCTCACCATCAACTACAAAGCCGAAAAGAACCAGGCGCAAAGGTTCAAAGCAAACAAAATTCGATATAGATGATGCAAGGAGCGACGTCAGTAGTGTTGCTTCGTTGGAAGGTATAAGTCATAATCGAAGGCAACGAGCACTAAGACTACAGGAACGTCTTGCCACTTCCGTTCGTGTCACTAATATTGATCCCGGTGTAGACGAAGACGATTTCCATGATTTTTTATTAGATAAACTAGAAGACTTCACAGAATTGCAATTTATATCAGGGACGCATGGTAGCGTTGCAATTATAGGATTCGATACCCCATACGAGGCTAAAGTAGCAAAGGAAACAATTCATGGGAAAAAGCTTGGAAAGGGCAAGAAATGTCTTCGGACCTATTTTTCTTCGGTTGGATCCTCGTGTGTGAAGAAAAAAGAAGCATCAAATACTATAGCCGAGGAGCCTACAGAACGGTACATTAGAAAAACAAATCCGGACGAACCCACTAACACTCCAGTATCAGCTGCCGAACTAAGACAAAAACAACGTCAACCAAACCACTTGGATAGGTCAAGACCTCAACAGCAAAGTCGAAATCCTAATGATATTATAATTGCGGATATACCGCGATTTATTCGTGAGTCAGATATAGCAACTATAATATCCGAAACCAATTGTAAAGGTTTTTTTAATGTTAATGTAACTCAAGATGAGACAGCATCATCTAAACGATCCGCAGTTTTGACGTTTGACTCAAGGATCAATGCAGTCGAAGTCACCGCCGTGCTCTACGGAAAGAGGTTGAAAGGATTTTCCATGAATGTCAAACTAGCCCAAGAACATTCTGGTCTAGGTAATGTGATTGTCAAGAAAAAAATACAAGCTCTCCTAAACGATATTGAAACCGAAGGCAATACAATTGCATCTCAGCTAGAATCAAGAATGAACGACCTCGCGTTAGAAATCCGGGAAATTGAAGACAAACTGCAGGAATGTGATCAAATTACAGAAGCCATTGCACTTAAACAACAGAAAAAATCAGTTGAACACCAGGTAGAAGAGATGCAGAGTTACCACGAGGAGTTTGAGAAAGTGTCCTTAATAACAAAAAGTAGATTGGATCAACTCCAACCCCTGGCAACTAATAACGTAGATATGACAGAATTAGATAATTTGCGGCAGCGTTTTCTACGAGAGTGCCGACGTATCCACGTGCCATTACCAATCTATGGTCACAAATCGTTAATTGTGAAAACAATTAAGGCATTAGATACAAATGCCTGTGTCATTCGCGCTGAGACGGGATCCGGGAAAAGTACTCAAGTACCGCAATACCTTATTGAACATTCTACTTTTCTGGGAAGATCAGATGAGTCCAAAAGAAGTGTAGTATGCACGCAACCAAGACGTTTAGCTGCAATATCACTGGCAAGGAGAGTAGCCGAAGAATATGGTTGCAAGGTTGGTGAGGAAGTTGGCTATGTTGCAGGACAAAGCCATAAAAGGAGCCCCAGAACGCTACTGACCTTCATGACTGATCGAGCTTTGTTGAATCTATGCCTCGCAGACAAGAGTGACTTGAATGACTACGAATTTGTGATTATTGATGAGGCGCATGAAAGATCTGTAGATACAGATATCTTACTGGCAATGTTGAAAAAAAATCCAACAACGCCGCCCCGATCTAAAAAATTGTCATCATGTCAGCCACCATAGACGTTGATCTCTTTTCAGAATATCTTTATAACTGCCCTATTATTAGCGTGCCTGGAAGAACATTTCCAGTTGACACAGTTTGGTGTGGAATGATGGACACAACTAGTTTTGGAGACTACATGAACAAAGCTGTTCAGAAGACTATAGAGATTCATAAAAGGGAAGAAATTGTTGGTGACATTTTGGTGTTTTTGACATCACAAAATGAAATCGAACGTGCATGTAATGAGCTAGCAAGTGCACTCAAAATTGCCAACTGGCAAGAAACGAAGAAAGAGAACGTGGTTATCTTACCTCTGCACGGAAAACTGCAAGCAGATGATCAAATGAAAGTGTTCAAAGATACACCACACGGCAAACGCAAGATAGTGTTTGCAACTAATGTTGCAGAGACCTCTGTTACCATCCCTGGTATCAAATACGTCGTTGACCCAGGCATGGTAAAGGAATGCCAGTATGATCCGACGAGAAATATGAGTTTGTTGAAGGTGACAAGTATAAACCAGGCATCGGCAGAACAGAGGAAGGGGCGAGCAGGAAGGACCGGACCTGGGAAATGCTATCGGTTGTATTGCAAAGCAGGCTATGATGAGATGGAGCAGTCAATGAAACCTGAAATCTTGCGAGTGCATTTAGGTATGGCCATGTTGCAGCTCATACAGATGGGTGTTCAAGATGTTGAGAACTTTGATTTTGTAGAGTCTCCAGAAAAAGACGCTATTCAGCAGGCTCTGGAGTCATTGATACTTCTTGGAGCAGTGAATGACGAACGACAGCTCACATTGCTTGGCAAGAAAATGGCACAGTTGCCTATTGAACCAAGACTTGCCAAACTCGTGCTAACTGGAATCGAGAACAACCTTGGTGGTGAAGCAATAGTCATAGCTGCCTTGATTTCTGCGCCCGGGAATATCATATATCGAGGAAGTTCTGAAGCAGATCAAAAGAAATCAGAAATGATGAAGCTGAAATACAGTTCAGAGGAAGGTGATATCCTGACTATGTTGAAAATTTACAAGAAATGGCAGACCATACCAGAAAAAGGCCGAATTGCTTGGTGTAAACTGAACAGTATGAATGCCAAAACACTCCCTTCGGTTAAAGAAAACGTGGAAGAAATCAGACAGATCTTGCAGAGATCCTTGAAAGTGGTCGTTGAGGAAAATGATCGACCCAAAGACGAGAGTAAAGATGACATGGTATTAAGGAAGCTACTCATGTCTGTGTATTTCGAGAACCTGAGTATTTACAACGGTCATGCCAGAGCTGGATATACTATTGTAGCTCAGCAAAAAACTGCTGTCATTCATCCTTCTTCAGTTTTGAATTCATTAGAATCACCCAAATGGCTTATCTATGGAGATCTACGAAGAACCACCAAAGATTTCATATGTAATCTGACCCCCGTGGATGAGGAATGGATAGATGAAGTGGTACCACAGCTATTCAGAGATAAGCTAGATAAAGAGGACTTAGAAAGAAATATCATCAAGGAGCTCAAGATAGAGAAAATAGGTACGGCACTGATGAAGACTTTAGCTATGAAACGATTTGAGAGACTTAGAAGCCTTGAAGATGACATCAGCAAAGCAACAAATACTCCGTGTATCATTGAAGCTAATTGGAAAAGCGGTACTCTCAATGTCTTCATCGCTGGTTGTGGAGAGGTGTTCGCAAGAGAGAAGATCAGAGACTACATAGAAGATGAAAAAACACATGCACGTCGTGAGCAGATAGAAGTGAGTGTTGGATCATATGGCAGTGTTCGCCATGTTGTTGTCACAGGTGGCGAGACTGGGTTTGTTCTGATGGGAGATGAATACCGTTCACTTGACATTAGCAATATCACTAGTGATGCAAGTCAGGAAGAAATGCTTCAACTTTGTGGATGTAAGCACGATCAAGTAAAGGAGATATTCAAATTCCCTGGTCACTGGTCACAGTCAAAGAGAGGTGTATGGGGTAGAGTGACATTCTTGAAAAAGTACCTGGCTGCATGCAAAAATTTACTCAGATTTGGGAACCATTCTTTTGAGTGCAGATACTTTGTTATGCATGAAAATGTGCCCAACTCTCTACACCATATCCTGTCAATAAAGTGCAATTAGCATAAAACTTTTAACAATACAAAAATTACGCAATCACCCCAATGTTGCCGACATTCACGTGCAAACTTGACAATTTGAGAGCGGTGATCTAAAAATAAACCCAAAGCTGCGATTTGCTTGTGTATACATTCATCTGTACGAACCACAAAGGATGCCGACAGCTATCTGCGGTCCCAACTCGTGCTTCCAAATGGGGGTGATCAGTCCCCACGGCGCGCCAAGAAATCACGAGGTAGCACACACAGACCAAAAGTGACTGAATAAAATGTGATGCTAAAAATATTTGGCACAAAAAAATTCCAAGTGAATGCACCAGAATTTATATTTCAAGAATCCCACATTTTAACCTGAAAATGTTTAAATGTAGGCTAAACTATTTTGTAAAGTTAATCACAAGCCACATCCTGAATTTGCTTTTGATTTGCTAGCCAGCGCAGGGGCACGCTGACGATTTCGCCAAAAAATTGGAAACCGATTTGAACACTGAAATTGGATGAACGTGGCACATGTGGACCTGCACATTTTCCTGAAAGAAAAATCTAATAGTCACTGTATCATGATGCCTCTTATCCAAACATTTAGGACGGAAGTGTGACAAATTGTGAGTTACCCATATGGTCGCATCGTACAACTGCCAACTTTTAACACAGAAAACACCTAAGACTTTCATTGTGGTTACTCCTGTTGGTAAACTCGTACAATGATTTTGACAAAGTTCACATGGTTGCTTATACCTTGCACACACTATGAAAATATTTGTCCTGGAATGCAATTATTCGCAATGAACAGTTTCCATTGTACCCATGATATATAAGCTATATTCATACACTATAGACTGGACAACATTTAAAAAAAAATCAGCCAGCTGGCATACCTCTTGTTTACTCAAAACACTTCAAATATACCTCAATTTTCACTTCGCTAGCCATATCTAAATTTCACAAACATTTCAGCGCGCAAACAATACTGCATACCAATACAGGTGAACATGCAGGGGCCGCGCTAAAACAAACATTTTCAGGTGGGCGCCGCGCCGCATGTGCTTGAAAAGATGGTTTCATGTGTATTTACTGCACATGTCTCTTACTCTACACTGTCTTTTGCTAAGTTTGATTCTGAAATGAAAATCAAATGTCAATTTCTCACATCATAAAATACACAAATGACAATTCAAAATCAGTTCTGGGATGGGACGGATCCATAACAATTCCAAGTTCAGATGATGACCATACAGCAGTCCAAGTTCATCGATGCGTGGAGCTGCGAGAAGAATTACGTTTTTCACCATCCATAGTCCTCTGGGCACAGGTACAATTCGTATACAAACCCAGAAAAAAAATAGGGGGGGGGGGCACTTTGCGAATGTAGCAAGTTCACTTCATTCTACAACTGGGCCAAGTGACAAACGCAGGAAAACGGCGATTCATGCACATACGTCCACTTTGTCCATCCAAACGTCCACTTCAGGAGTCTCAAACACTACATAGATTCAGAATGCTGAGCACTGTTGTCATATCACAACATGAAAATCACTCGGGTTCCTCCATCCCTTAGTCCGGTAAATCACAGAAGACGTAGCAAAAACAGGCTAAACGTTCTCCAACAAAATCATTATACTAAGTAATCAGCAGTGGTGATGTCTCTACGTATCTTGGCGAAAATCAATCCTAATAGTAATCAAAGTCAAAATCACATCAGAATCATAGACGCAGCAAAGTAAGCTGAACGTTCTGAGTTCCATAATCCATGGCCATGCCATTGGCCCGTCCTGGCCGGCCTGCCAGTGTGCTATCGTGCACACAAGGCAGACGAACTTGTAGCATGAAGTTAAACTACATCTTGGTCTTCAAATGTTGCATAAAAGTTAACTTTCCGTATCACAGCGGAGTACACGGGATTTCTACCGCGGATTCAACCACCAGATGTGACGAATTGGTTTTATTCTTTCACATGGGAAATAACTCAAAGGTAGACTTGATGTATTTGTTGTAAATGTAAGTTTAATCAGCTAGACCATCAACCGTCCTCTTCACTCCTCAATCGTCAACTCCTCAACTCCTAAGGTCAAAGAGGTCGAGTCCCGCCTGGACGAGAGGGGGCGCTATACCACTTTTATGAGTGGACCGCTCATCTCCACAACTATAATAGATTCGCGCTGAATATCGGAGTGGGATGTATGTATTGGATGTATTTGATAAGGTAAAATAGGGAATAACAATTTGGTATTCGCTTCACTGCTCTACCACGGGAACCATCTTGAAGGCAAAGTGCTTTTAGATCTCTCCACGGTTCTGATGCCATCCAATTTCAGGATTGTTTTTTGTCCCTGTGGAATGAGTTCGGAAAGGGACTTTCCGAACTGAGATAAGATGAGTTCCATGTGTGTGTGTGTAGGTGTGTGGGTGTGGGTGTAGGTGTGTGACGATGTGGGGGTGTGCCTTTGTGGGTGTGGGTGTGTGTGGGTCAACATATTAGCCCTATTTTATTGTCACCGTATCAACAAATTGATGAATTTCAATGAGCCTTGGGTAGAATCGCATATGTGACCTCATCACATGTAGGGTCAAAGTTCATATAGAGGTCATTTAGGATAATTTTAATAAAAAAATTAACCATTTGTTATCATTGGTCGTTATATCCATATCCTTTGGATTTCAATGGAACTTGGACACAATAAGCCTTGGGTAAAGTCGCACCTATGACCTCAACACATGTTGGGTCAAAGTTCATCTGGATGAAATATTAGTCCTGTACATAATTGATCGCTGTGCTTACACACTTTGATGGATTGCAATGGGACTTGAACACGAGTCTTGGGCTCCCTTACACAGTAAACGTTTTCACTTTTCGCGATATTCGGTGGAGATACAGGGTGAGTCAAAAAAAACTTGACCCTGATTGTGTCAGCCATTTTGAATTTTAAAGTAACACATATCTAACATGTTTGGTATCATCTGAAAGCTTAGTACATTATCTGTAATTTGCTGCAAAGATCATTCACATCGGTTAGGTATAGACCGAGCTACAGTCGTTTGAATCAAGTAGTCCGTTTTATGCTCTGTCCACGGATTCGCATTGAAGTGAACGGCATTCAGCGAAGCAAATCAGTGTCCAGAAGAAAATCGGGCTATTTATTGACTGCAGAATAAATAGGACGCTATTTAACCCCACAAAATTCAGTCGCAATTTACCACCGATGCCCTCTTAACACTTTTACGTCCTCATCACTCATACAAATAATTTGAAAAATAAATTAACTTGATCTATGTATCAGTTTCTGGAGAAGTTGAATGAATCGTACCATATGAAGGAACAGACATCGGTGACAAACTTTTGAGGTTTAAAGTATTG